>BMAV01024806.1:47477-58564 GCA_019973955.1 Trichonephila inaurata madagascariensis
TAATATATATTTATTTTTAATATATTTTTTAGAGATATTATCCTTTATCTGAAGATTTTGATTATTTGAGTAATTATAAGATTAAAAGGCGTCCAAGAGGAATAAACTTTAACTGTTATTATTTATAATTATAGCATTTGGCGACATCTTTTGATTTGACGAAATTTGACCACGGTATAATACGAAAGTACCAAATCTAAGTATTTATTAATATTTGCTTTCACAGTCAAACATTCAAAAGCAAATAAGGAACAATAAAAAAATAAATATAAATGGCGAGAATCATGTCATCTATTTTATATGATTCAAGTCGTTGAGCAAATTTTAGGGTACTTACATATTATCCCAATATTTTGTGGCCAACTCTATTAATAACTTGCCAAGTTGGCAACCCTGATTTCCTATGTGTCGTAAGCTGAATTGGTAACTATGTGCTTCGTTTCATATAATGTCTCCAATAGGTTGCGATAATACGCAAGTACCAATTTTACTGCAAGTTATCAAAAATTTTCCAAATGATTTATTTGAGCTGTTAACATTCTGAAGCGCTAATAAATTTATATCTTACAACTATATTTCTGCAGTGTTATTAGATGTATAAGGAAAAGCTTATTAGCAGGTTAAAATGTATTCGACGTTTGTTTACTCTTCTTAATTCTTAATTTGCACCGTTGCCATTCCGATAAATACATTATTTACAATATTTTTAGTTTATGCTTTGTCAACAAACAAAAGATGCACAATCGCGACAATTCTAACATTTTTTGTGTGAATATGGTACAGAATTATTTCATTTTATTTTATATAAAATAAAGTAAAAAATCATCACTTCTTCCGTCTTTTGAAGAAATTTTAAATGTCCATTCCTTGTAGTTCGATTTCATAATCAAACATACAACATCTAAAAAGTGAACGAAGTAAAAAACGGTACTTTTCCATTATAAAAATAGTACTTGGCGACATTTTTTCTGATCGTAAAAAAGAAGCAAACCAAAACGCACCCATCTGGTGTCGAAAACGAATGATGTGGCTAAATTCGAAAAGTTCCATAAGTACAAATGACGCCAATCAAGTCATTTCTTGTGCCGAAAAATGTCTCCAAACTAATTTTATCGCAAAAATAAAATCGCCAAATTCTGCATTTTATTTTAAATATTCCACTTCATTTCTTTTCAATGTGATACAGAATAATTTCATCTCGTTTGGAATTAAAAAAAAATAAGAAGTCATCATCTCTTCTGTCTTCTGATCACCTGTGTGGGTCCCAATATCTATTTCTGGCGAATCAGGCGGCGAGAAAATAAGATCCATCATGTGTGTCAAATAAGCCTGGTCGTGGAATAAGTCGGGATTTATTTTTAACGACTCTAAAAGAAAGCTGTCGAGTTTAATCACTTGGGCGTTCATTAATCTAAGTGCGAACAATACGCACACTTGTGATCTTGCCAAAGAACTTGTTCGCTTTGCCACTGGATGCTGATCACTTATTCACACAAGGTATCCGTGCGTCAGAACCAGACAACTGTTAGAGTAATTTTTTGTAATAGTTAGCAATGCAAATTCTTGGCTGAAATAGATTTCCACTGTTATGTAATGATTCCTAAGAGTCTAATTTATTGTAGTAACAACACGACAGACATCTAGTTAAATTCAAATGCATTTAACGAGTTGACATGAATCGTATATTTTTGATCGGATATCATTTTTCGCATATTCAGCATTCTATGAAATGGATTTCATCCAAATTCAGATATTCTTGCCGGCTGTTTTGGGGTTGGTATAGTAAATTCCTATTTTCTCTATTCATTTTTTCACAATTCCTACTATTAGTTCACATTCTCCCTGTATATATCTTGTTCAAATTTTCACAATCGTTAATAAAATACTTTTTAAAGCGCTCAATTGAACTGACATTTTATATACACGATTATTTTGGATGACAATACTGTAGTTTACTTATAATTAATAAAAATTAACTGATTAAAACTAATTATTCAAAAAATGACAGATACAGCCACGTTGGCATCATTTTTGGAGAATTAGCGACCATTTTGGTGACATGTGTCAAAACTTTAAAAGGTTTTCTTCCCACATTTTAAAGCGCTCATTTGAGCTGAAATTTTCTACACACGATGGTTTTGGGTGACAATACTATAATTTAATTATAATTGATTAAAATTAATTGACTGAAATTAATTATTTGAATCAAGGATGTCAAACTCAGAGGCTAACTTGGGTCAAACAAACAAGGTTTAACTTTAAAGTGGGCCGCAAAAAAAAAAATCAGTATTGACAGAAACGTTAGTTTATTTCGAATAATACGCTATAATAAATATAAGTAAAAAAACAAGAAACATTTAATGTTTTTATCCTGACACTTGACATCTCTTCTCTGCTACTAGCTTTCCTATTTCAAGAGAAATTTCGATACTTTATTATATATTATTGTAGCCGATATACTGACTGGGGCCGCAAAAATATTCGTTATGGGCTCCATGTGGCCCGCGGGCCGCGAGTTTGATACCCCTGATTTAAAGAATTACCGATACAGTCACGTTGGCTTCATTTTTAGCGATTTGAGTCAAAGCTAAAATATTTTTTTTTCCTCAAATCTTAAAGCATTCAGTGGAACTGAAATTTTACATACACGATTGTTTTCGATGAAAATACGATACTTGAATGATAATCAATAAAAATTAATTGCCACTTAACAGTGTGATTCTGTCATATGTATATACATATTTATATTAATTGTAATTATTTGATAAAAATTAACTAAAATAAAAATTTTCTTTGTTGACATAAGTAGAAATTGACTTTAACTTTTTTTTATATATATATTACTTGTCTTAAACTTTTTTATCAAAGAGTAAAGCAAGTAGGCAGAACATTTAACATATTTGCATTAATACATGTTAAGACACGATGGCAAAAGGGTTGCTAAATTGATTTAACAATGGTTTGCTTCTGAAAAAATAGAAATTATGACGCGAATGAACTTTGAATTATGAATTCAAAGTAACGGTATTTTCTATATGTGCGTTCTTCAAATTGGTTTTGATCTTCCAAGAAATTTTTGTCCTAACTAAGAAAATTGATTTTAAATTTTGATTGGATTTGAAATTATGCTTTTTATTGAAGTCTGTCTCGTTTACCTAAACAGGGCTGTTAACAAATCAACTGGCAACTGATCTGTATATTCTTTGCTTCAAATTTCTTTTTTCTTTAAGATCATAGCTTATAGATTATATCTCAAGATCAAAGCTTATAGATTTTATTTCAAGGTCTCATAGCTTTTTTAAGATCATAGTTTAAGATCATATATCTTTTTAAAGATCATAGCAAAAGAATACACCTTTTTTTGATCATTGTTTTTTCTTTAAGATCATTCTTATCTTTACATTATAGCTCTTTTTATGATCATAACTCTGTCTTTTCTTTAAGACCATAGCTCAAAAAAATTCAATATAAGTTGAGTGAGTAGCCAAAGAAACATGAATTTTGTTTGCTTTATATTACTTAACTTATTTATATTTGTCGTACAAACTGTTACCCAAAAAGATGAAATAAATATATAATTTAATTTAGAGAATGATATAAACAATGGTTCTACAAAGTTTTTTCTTAATTTGATTTTTGTAACAACAAACAAAACAGTTAATTCCAATTTCGTATAAGTCAAGAGCTATTCATTTTTCTAATTGTTACAATTCATGATGAAAGAGGTTTATTCATAGGTATATATTGATTTAAAAAGACTTTTCGATTTAAATACATAGTTTGGCAACAATCTGTATTTCTTTTAGTAGACACAACAACAGAAGTCTTAAGAAAATATTTGTTTACGAAATTTATTTTAGGACGTCAACGTTTATCCATCATTTCATACATCGTTGAATTAAAATGTATTCTTACTTATATATTTTAACGCAAAATGACGAAAAACTTGCTAAATATATTTAACAATGGCTTACTTTTGAAAAGAATAAAAGTTATCCTTGAAAGCTACGATATTTATTCTTAATGAAATGTTGAAACCAAATTATCAATATTGCCTACATGTACAAGACATTTTTTTTTAATCTTCTAAGAAATTTTTTCATGATTAGGAAATATATTTTCGTAATTAGATTTTATTTCAATTTATAATCTTGCCCCTTTTCATTTATGAAACAAACCTGAAAACAAAGCAATCAGCAGCTTATTGTATATTCTTGACTTCAAATATCTTTTTTTGCTTAAGATCATAGCTTTTTACCTCTTGTGAGGTCATATTTTTATCTTTAAGATCATAGCTCACATTAATTCCACGCACATATTTAAACAAAAGTTCGAAAATACTGGAGGAAAATTCCTTCATATATTCATCTAAGGCACGCTTTCCACAGCATTAGTCATCCCTAGTTGGCAAGAAACCTCGAAATTTTGAACCTCAGTCAAGTGATGAGGATGACACCTGAGCTGGCATTCCCCATTTCTCTTCAAGCTACCACACCAAGCCAAAGGGAGGACTTTGAGTCACGATAGATTTAACGTACACCAAACCCTCTACACGGCAGATCTTCAGTAGCACCAGAATCGAACTTGTGACCCCCCTCCCACAAATGGTCATGATCATAATCACTAAGCTACCATGGCCCTGTATTACACTGATCAAGTCTACTAACTAGAGTTCTAATGGCCTACGGAATATTTCACAAAGGAGACTACAGAAAGGTTAAGATTAAGAGGATATTATTCTCTTTTATTCGAGTACAAAAGAACAAAAAAAAATGAAATACGTTTAACGCGAAAACGCTTAAGACGAAATATTGGTTAACACGAAACAATACAAGTATCCCGACTAACTACTATGTATTTTCATGCATTTTTTTTTCAGATTTCTTTTCTGGGAATGAACAATATACTTAAAACACCAGCCGGATTGGACTGTCCTATTATACTTTCGGAAGAACTCATTGCAGTAGATGACGATAATTATGGTGAAAAAGAGCCTTAATTATGGCAGAAAAAGAGATTTTGGAATTAGTTGAATGCTCAAATGATCAAGGACGTCTTAAGACATTTTGAGGCCTTGGGCCCCTACGCAAAAGTAGACCCTGGGCCCCTGCACAAATGTAGGCCCCACAAATGACCCTTAAAAGTGGACAGTACAGAGCATACGTTGTCAAATACTCGTACAAACATTAACCTGAAGCAAATAAATGTGCATGACTTAAAATCGCACAAACCGGCTCGACCGACTGCCGCCTTTTGACTAAACGAGTAGTGATGGTGTATGGTGGTAGACATAGGCCTATACGTGGACGATGGTCGTCACGTTGTAGCCAGTTGACATATCATCCGAAACTTTCAGTTTTTCGGAAAATACAACCGGAAAAAAACATTTGACCATTGAAATTATTCGAATCATTATATCTTATTAAGGCTGAATCGAGAACGAGACAAGGCCCTCATTGGGGCTGAGGGCCTGGGCCGGGGCCCAGTTGCCCCATGCCTTAAGACGTCCCTGCAAATGATATCATTGATGCAAATCCCACATCATCCAAAATGAGGAATATCGTGAAAAGTATGCGCAATTATTTAGACCTACATTCCAATGGTGAAATGAATAACAAAATGGGTGACAACGAACAATTTGGTGACAGTTTAATACTAAAAGAGACAATGCAAAGAAAAATATCAGATTATTTTCCCAAAATACCATAAATGTTTTGCTTTTGAAAGAACTTGAAAATTGTGTGTTCAATTTTATTAAGTTCTTGTAAATGTTTTTGTGTTTCCTTGATTTTTATTAAATATTATGCATGTATGCATATCTATGTAAATAAAATAAACTCTCTAATTGACTCAATTTTGTTGAACATATATATATTTTTTTGTAATATCCTTTAACACGAAATTCTTTTAACTCAAAAAAACTATTTCATTTCCTTTAGTTTCGTGTTAAGCGATTTTCACTGTATGTATTGTTGCTTCACTGTATGTGCATTGTAAATATTGTTCAGTATCTGTACCATTCTACTTGATCATGTTGCATCTGGTATCGTAGGTAAACAAGTTGAACCAAGAAACCTATTCACCAGTTCTAGCATGTTAACCTGAGCCCGGTTGGGTAATATGAGTAAAACCTGTTCGTATTCTGGCACCAGTCCATGGCCCCCGTAAGGCCCCCATAACAAACAAAACGTTCTTTTCATTTGGGTGCGAGAGGGAGAGTCGTTGTCGTAATAGAGGGGGACTTCACCCTGATATACCTCATCAAGGGTCCGCTAAAAAAAGCAAACCTATTCTCGGCCTACGCCTGTGGGAGTTACTTTCAAGACTTTTTCAGCAGATAAAAAAAAAAATCCTCAACGTTTTCAGGTGCCATTTTTTACATCCTTTGTTCTGAGCAAACGATGTGATAAGAGAAACACTGTTTTATTTCCGGGTAATTCTAGAAAAGATTTCTATCAGCGATTCTTAAATCTTATCGTTAAAATGTATTGAAATCTCTTTCAACACTTTGATTGTTTTGTTTGTTTGTTTTTCTCTTATGGTTGGCCATAGCGTAAAATTGTATGCTAGCTCACATTTATACAAATATGGAATGAACTGATTGTATATAAAGGTAATGGCAAGTTTAAACTTTTTGGTCATAAAACAAAGAATCATTACACGATGCACAACATGTTGTTCAGTGAGATTTTTATCTATATTACTTCTCATTTTTTGATGACGTTATAGTTGAGTTATAGCACTTGTAAATAGTTTTGAGATGTTCTTAATTGCAAACATATTGAATCATTAAGCAATTATAATGTATAGCAGTAAATATCATACATACAAACAGCGCACTTATAAAATCTAATATATATTTAATGCAACATATTGTATGATGTATTGATGGTAATTTGTTAAGAAAATAATTTCTTTTACGTTTACATTGTGTTTATTGATATACGGTTCATTACGGGGGGGGGGGGGAATCCGAACTTCTTGCACAAATGAGTCTGCTGTATTTTTCTCTTTAAAATTCACGATTTTCCATTAAATGCTAAAATTACCATCTTTTGGGTGTACTTACGTATTATAACTAATGAAAAGACTTCGCCAAATGCAGAGATATGCAATCAATAGTGGAAAGCTGCACACGCACACTTAGAAATGCAATAATCTTGTCCACGCATACGTTGACAGCATTTGGCGACGTATTTTGATTTGGCGAAATTGGTCGATGGTATAATACGTAAGTACCATTCTCATCACTTTATTTGCCCATGTGAAAATGGTTGCTAAAACTAGTGCTTCTTAAATGACATAAACTAGCTTTTTTTTTAAAGAAAAAAAACACTGTTTTTATCAATGATAGATTTTCTTTTGATGATTGAAATTTCCCTATGGTAAAACTGACTATGTTATTATCATGGTATTGATTCTAAAAGTGAATGTCGAAGCTTTTAAGAATATATAATGTTAAGTACACATTTAAAACAATTTTTAACGCATTTCACTCAGTTCGACAAGGCTCAGTATTTTTCTCTTAATTTTATTTTTCGTAATTACACAAGCCTTAACAAAGAAAAGGAAGCCTTATAGCAAGGTTCAAAATACATTTGTTAGTAAATTTTATTTTGACATTATTAAACAAAATGATAACGTTGATGCTTACCATTCGTTAGAAGCGTTCCAACAAATTATTATATAAATCGCTCATGTTGTTCAATTAAAAAAAAATCTTAAGAATGCAACGCACTTTCTTGTGTTCTTGAATACCAAACAGCTTTCTCACACACAAGGTACTTCAAACATTATTTATTACAGCAACCACTTCCAAAA
The DNA here is from genome assembly GCA_019973955.1 of Trichonephila inaurata madagascariensis. Lineage (NCBI taxonomy): Eukaryota > Metazoa > Arthropoda > Arachnida > Araneae > Nephilidae > Trichonephila > Trichonephila inaurata. Next base: position 55,299 of record BMAV01024806.1, read on the forward strand.
TCTTCAAAATGTCCATTTTTCATCCCAATCGAAATAAATTTTCCGACATTTAATGTAAACAATTTGAACGAGCAAAGGCTATAGCTAACGATTTCTTACAAATGCAGGGATATAGAATTTCAGTATCTTCTTTAATACAACTAATCCCGTTGTTATCAAGTTAAAGAGTGTACACACGTTTTACTGGTGATAATGTTAAATTGGCCCATCGCCAATCGGTACTTCATCACTCTGAAAAGTTTTGGTTTTTCTTTTGGGGATTAGGAAGATAATTTATAGATTGTCTGCAAAGAGATATGAAATGAGACGCTGACTTTATAATCATGTCAAAAATATGCAAAGTGCTTTGCTCGCGACTTACTAAACAAAACGGGACAGGATCAACGGGAAGATAAAAATTTTGAGCCTTAGTGAAAGACACGCGATACGGTTTCTATTAAGATCTCAGTTGTTGCTACAAACTTTGTGATGGTAATCTGGAGCAAAATTCTTCCGACTTATAGTTGATCAATCATTCTCTTTAATTTAGCTTCTTCAAAGTAGTATACTCGTTTTTTTATGTAATATTATATGTTCCATTTATGTTTCCTTCCTTCTGCTATACCGTAAAGCGAAATGCACTATTGTCCATCCAAAAAAGGAAGTATCCTAAGCACTGGCGTACTAGCTCTGAGGGAGCCCTATATCAAAATTCCTTCGGGCCCCTTTTTTAGATATGAGAACCCTGTTAGTGGGACTGTAGTTACACATGTTGGGGCCCCTGTAGCTCGGGGACACAGTATCATTGATTCGGCTGATACAGCGGTAGCTACGCCCCAGATCCTAAGGAAGCCTACTACAAAGGAAGTATCCTAACACAGCGGTTCTTAAACTGTGGTCCAGGGGTCCACGAAGGTTGTGACAGGCTCATGCGTCTTTTCTTCAATATGACCTCTGGGTTCTTTGGGGGCCAAGATTAATGGTAACTATTTTCCAACCAAAACCCAAGAAGCGAAATGTGAAGAGAAAATACAAATAAGATAGCTGTTAAATAACAGAAGTTTCAGTAAGTCGTATGGCAATTTGGGGAATGTTATGTGTGAAAGTAATACAAGCGAGAATTGACAGCCAATTGGGAAGTTACCTTGAAGATTAAGCCATTAGGTCAAGGTGCATACCATTGCACGCGCGCCCAGACGCCTCTTCATAAGATTGAAACTAAAATTGTATTAAGGTAGAATTGATTATTTGATATTAGGACTTGTAATATTATTAGAAGTGAGATCAGGCGATTTAAGTATTGATAGTGGTCCGAGTTACGCGATTCGGTTTAACTATTACAGTGTGTTTGTTCATATTGGATTCTCGCATATATATAATATTATCTAAATTGTTAGGCATTTAAGTTTCATTCTTAATAAAGTCATATTAAGAATTAAAAATGACTATTCCTTTTGTAAACCTTACACCTCTAGCTCACACGGACAATCAAAGAAACGATCACCTAAGGGGGGGGGGGGGGCGGTTTCACAAGGTTTCTCATATAATGTTAAGATTTCCCTCTACATAGATACAGACTCTGAAAGACCTCGAGGAAAAATTGAAAGATGTGTCATCGTATACTAGATCACTAAATTGTCCCTAGTAAAAATATTTATTAAAACATGTATTTCGATCAAGAATATTAATTCGATTTTTTTTACTTTTTACTACTACCTAGCCATTACTAAAATGTAATATTTCCAAAAAATACATACCGTAAATTCCAGCGCATAACACGCACTTTTAACACAAAAAATAAGATCCTTAAATTTCGGTCTCATTTTTTGTGTTAAAAGTGCGCGTTTTACGCCGGGTGTGTAAAAATAATAAAAAGAGATGAGCATAAAGGAAATTAAACTTCTATATACATTAAAATATTGTTTATTTTAAAGAACTGATACATCCCTAAAAAACTTCACACAAGAATTGTGATTCTTAAAGTATACTATTTTTTTCACACAAAAGCCTGGGATAATAATACCTCGAATAAATGACTTCAAAACATAAGAGAACTGTATACATACATTAATCAAATTCTTCGTAAAACAGGAGGTGTGTGCTATACGGCAAATATAAATAAAAATTAATAGTTGCAGCTTGGAAGTATATGCGCGTTGTATGGCGGTGCGCCTAACACGCCGGATTTTACGGTAGTAGAAACATCCATGTGAAAAGATTAAAAAAACTGAAATCACATAGCGCGTCAATACGATAACGATTGCATCCATCTCGCTTTCCTAATCGATTTGCGCCTGCATTATTTATATACTGGTACCTACATTATTTATTTCTTTATTTTAAACTAGTATTTTGTTATATTTTTATATTCATGTGTGATTAAATGTTTATTGTTTTCTTAAAGGCAAAAAAGAAGGGTTAAAAAAAGTATGTATAAGTAGCAGATACAGTCTTAGAACCTATAAATCACTCAGCCATGTGTTGGGAGTCAGGGAGGGGTGTTCGAAATTTTGGAGACCAACGATGTCAGGTTGATTCATAAAAGGGGGCCGCGGCGATCGGAAGTTTAAGAACCGCTGTCCTAACAGCTTGAATTTTTTCACCGTGCATTCATCGTGATGGGATATGCAAATGATAAGCATTTCAGGTCAGATGTCAAATGATTTAGCACAGCGTTCCGCAACCTTTTTATCACCGCGGACCGGTCAAAGTTTGTTAATTTTACCGCGGCCCGCTGAGGGGGAGGATGTTGATTGTTTATATTTTAGATTGTTTTATTTTAATAGGATTATTTTAATTGTATTTATGTATAAACGTGCCTTCAGAATAAAATATAGCTACACCAAAAATGAATATAAAGTGATTTTCATAAAAAGTAACCCAAACCCAAGAAAAATATGCCGCAGTAAATAAAATGGAAATAATTTGATGTTTCTTGTACGGACCAGTAGTATTTGATCCACGGACCGGGACCGGTCCGCGGACCCGGGGTTGCGGAACACTGCATTCGAGCAGTGCTCCGCAACCTTTTTATCACCGCGGACCGGTCAACGTTTGTTAATTTTACTGCGGCCCGCTGAGGGGGAGGATGTTAATTGTTTATATTTTAGACTGTTTTGGTATAATAATTTTAATTTATTCTTTTTAATCGTGACTTCTGAATAAAATACAGCTACACCAAAAAATGAATATTAAGTGATTTACCTAAAAAGTAGCCCAAACCTAAGAAAAATATATCACAGCAAATAAAAGAGAAATAATTTATCTTGGGCGGACCGGTAGTATTT
>BMAV01024806.1:58664-78579 GCA_019973955.1 Trichonephila inaurata madagascariensis
ATTGCTTTTTCGTCCAAGTTTTTTTTTTTTTTTTGCATGAATAGCATTAGCATGTCACGGTATAAAATTTGAGATAGTTACAATCATACACCGGAAAGGAATTAAAAATAGTAGTAAAAATAAGCAAAGAATAATATGTTTTAACCTTTTATAAGAGACCGTGGTAAGTATATTTACCAATAACTTGTGATATGGTCGATCTTTGTCAACCATATCTTTGTGAGTCAGCGTGAATTAGAGGTGTGGGGTTCTCGAAATGAAGAGACATTTTAGAATTCTTAATATGATTTTATTAAGAGTTTAACTTTAATTTCTTATATATTGAACAAACTTTATTAAGTGAGAATAAACCAAAACACGTAGCCGTAGCTAAAACAGATCACGCAATTGGATCCCTTATCTAAATAATTATATTATCCGCCTACTCTCATTCCTAATAATATTACGATTTCTTATATCAAATTATCCGTCCTACCTTGAATTCCACGCAACGGTTCAAACACCTTCAGATAGGCTGTTGGGCTCACGTGCAATAGTATGCACCTTGTAGTAATGGCTAGATATCCGTGAATCTTGGGTAGGCCGTCAAATTACACTTCTACCTTTTCCAAACTGAACTTTCTCTAAATTGCCATCCCGCTTACTAAAACTTCTGTCCTTTTAAAGGCTATCTTATTTGCATCTATACTTTCATTTCACTTCTTGGATTTGGGTTGGAAAAGATTTGCCATTAATTTTGGCCGTCAAAGAACCCAGAGGTTATGTTACAGAAAGGACGCGTGAGCCGTCACAAACTTAATTAGTTTTTATAGATGTCCTTGGTGGATTTTCAAGTCGCAAACGCAAAGCACGTCTTGTAAATTTTCTGAGCCACAAGGAAACTGAAGCAAATGACGTACGATTGTTTAAAGATAGTGTCCATATGCCAGTCTGACAAAAAAAATCATATATACGATGCCGTTTGTGCTCTACTGAAGCGCAAAAGAAAAGATACGTTTGTACAGCTTGCATTGTTCAACTATGTATTGATCCGTTTTTCGAAATTTCATGGAAATTAATATCTATAAATTATTACATTTTTAATACAAAATGCATCAAATTTATAGTTTCTTTTGTAAATTTTAATATTTGCAAATTACATTTTATAAATATCGTGTAATGCAATATAAAAAGAATTGCAAAGCATAAGATATCCTACATTTAAATAGCTCCCAGTGGGTGGTGGGAAACATACTTCCCACCAAAAAAAAATGGCCTTAGAAATCAGATTAATTTTTAGAAAAAAGCTAAATAAATTTATTTTTATAAACCAGTCTAAATCCCCAAAATATTTTAACGTAACATTACTAGAAAAAAATGGCCTTATATGTCGATTTAAATCGATTTATTTTCCAAAAAACATTATTCTCATTCCCTTTAAAAAATGTCCTTTAGAATATTTTTTTATACTTAATATATATGTTTTGTCTGGAATAAACTTCAACAGTAAAAACAGTTGTGTTAGATAACACACTTCTTTAATTGAAAGTTCAATCCTCTATTCATCTCTAAAGAAAATCTTAAGATAAATTGTGGGGAAAATTTATCAACCAATAAACTAAAAACTATTAACCATGAAGAACATTTAAGGAAGTTTTTTGAAAAGAAATGTGCGAAAGAAAGCATAAAAAAACGAATTATAGAACCATTTTTTAAGTGCATAAAAACACATTAAATAAATAGCAAAAAAAAGTCAATTTTAAGAAAAACAGAACCTAATGGCCTGTTGTGTCTGAGTTGTACCAAACTCAGATACAATAGGCATATTTGGAACTTGAATAAAAAAAGTTATAACACAGTCAACACAAAAATAAAAAAATAAAAGCTCTGTTATATAAATCATTTTCTTTTTTTCAAACTACGGTTATTTTAATGTTGTTCTTCCAATAAGTGTGTTTTTTTTCACTTAAGACTCTTTACTTTTTTTTAAGTACCTGCTGATTGTCTAATCCTTTTAACACACATCTTAACTTTCGCAAATAATAATAGTACAGCAAATCAAAGTGTTTCATTTCCAGATATCTTAGCTCTTAGCATCTTAGCTGATCTACATTTCGATTAAGCCTTGTCTCTGAAATCTTGATGAATTTTCCAACAATACCAAAAAACTAGAACATTGTGTGGCCCAATTACGTAAAAGTCATCACTGAAATAAACCAAGACTTGAAACTGGAAAGCGAAATGAGAAGATGCCTCCTGCCGTCGTTGAGGATTGATAATGAGTTCCTGCCTTGTCGATGGCATCCTTCTATTTTTAATGCTTTCATTAGCATAGTTGAAACTTGGCAAATAGTGTTAGTTTGCGTCTAGCGCCTCAACGATCATGACAGAACCTCGAAAGATTTTTTTTTTTTTTGGTGCAAGAAGCTACAGGGTTCTACTTTCTTTTCTGCTACCCCGCAGAGAAACGCATGAAGGTCAACCATTTGCATTTGTCAAAAAGTTTCATAGCTATAGACAGCTGTTCCGCTAATTGCATTGTACCATAACAAATTGATAGGCGTAGGTAGACATTTTTCGGTCTTTCTTTGTTAGCTCTTGGGGATCGTTTTGAAACTTTTTAAAGGTTAGTATACTTTTAAGGCAACTCGTCCACCTTCAATTGGTTTGCTACTTGAAATGTCAGTTTAGTCTGAGCGATTAAAAATCAATGTTTTGATTTGGTAATAAATTACGAGAGGGATTTTAAAGTCAGTGTTGAAGGTCATACAGAATATTGAATTACTATCTTAACGTTTTTTTTTCTTCAGACAATTGAATAAGATTTTATTTCTTTGTGTTGAAGTAAAAAGTCCGGAACATTTAGTTGCATTTAAATTAGAACATGTCTTTCTAGTTTCAGAAGGAAATATTGCAAGAAATTCTTTGGGATATTTCTTTTAGATGTTACATGAACATTTAGAGTAATGAATTAAAGTTTTAATTACGTCATGGTATTTACTTAACAAATTTTTCTTCTCATGGTGTAAGATTTAACATTTATATATTGAATTAAACTCTTAAATTATCTTTTGATAGATTTTGACACAGTTACAAGAAAAAGTTCAAATATTTATTTATTTACTTATATATATTTTTTTACATATGTTACAACATGTTACAGTTGTCTGAGAAGATATAGATATGAGTTGTGTATATAAAGTAGCATTAATTGCGTTTCTGTTTGAAATTTTAGAGTTTGTTTTTGCTTCTGAATTTTTGTTTTTGAAATTTTAGAGTGAAGAAAGATAAATTTTTTAGCTACAATTTAAACAGGAAAACAATAAACTAGGATCCTAAGGGATAGGATGTCTTTAAAATATATATAATGCATTTGAAAAGTTTACGAACGGGGAAATTAATTGTTTCTTTTTCAAAAATTATTGATTAACTGTAAATTTTTGTTGTTAATTGAATTTAGTTTTTATTTCAAATGCGCATTTATTGTTTTATTTGGACGTACAGATATGTCATTAAGGAAGAAAACTCATATTACTTTAAGTGTAAACGACTATTTATCGCGTAAAACAAAAAAATTACTTTCTTAGAAAAATCTGAATAAAACATGATATATATATGGAGAGAGAGAGAGTTTTTTTTCTATATATTTAGTATATTCTTACTACTATAACTGTTCCTATTTATTAAACAATTCATGTTTTCCATTTAGTACATATTTCCATATATTTTTTATCTTTTTCCATTTAGCACGTTTCCATACATTATCCATTTTTTTTTTTTTTTTCCATTTAGTGTATGTCACCAAATGTTTTTCATTTTCCCACTTAGTACATGTTTCGTATTATTCTACGATTATTAAATTGAATTTCATTCGATTGAATGAATAACATTAACCGTTTATTTATGAAAAAATTGCTAGTCAACTTCTCTTTTAAGTAAATTAATTACCGAAAAACCTGGCGTGGTGTAGCGCGCACTTTTAACACAAAAAATGAAATCGATGTTTACGGGGGAGTGCTATACGCTGAGTGTAAAAATGATAGCTTTAAAAATAAAGAAAGAGATGATTATAAAATTAGACTTCTACATAGATCGAAATATTATTTATTTAAAAGAAATCACAAATCTTATGAACATAGAGTTGTAGTTCTAGAAGTATACTATATATTTTTTCAAAAGCCCGGGATAAATGACTTCAAAACATAAGAGCATTGCATACATCCATTTCAGACTTCTTCGTAAAAAGTAGGGGGGGGGGGAAGGGCTAAAATGCCTAAAAATTTTTAAAAAATCCAGCTTGATAGTATAGATGCGCGTCATACGCCGGATTTTACGGTAATCATGTTTATCTTGAATATGATTTTCCCTTTTTTATAAAAATTGAGGCTGAAATTAAATTAAGGGCCATAAAAGTTTTTTCTTATATCTCCACGATTTCATATGAAATTCCGCAACTCAAAGAATTTCAGTGAATATATTAATTAAAACACTCTTCCGATTAAATTTTCCTTGTGTGTAATACGCTTTTCCTTTTGTTGTAGAACGAAAAACTATTAAAACACTTTATCTAAAATATTCCATTATTTCAATCTTTTCTAACGAAATCTTCATTGTCGTCAACATATAAATGTTTATTGCAAAAAAACTTCCATAACTAGGCCTAATTAAACACACACACAAAAAAAAAACTACAGCAGGATATTGAATTACACATCAGGTAAATCAGATAAAGCCATTGTAATTAATACGAATAAACAATATCTGTGCCATTCCCCACTTAAACCCGGAACAAACACAATTCCCGAACCCCACCCTAATTCATTCCAATTAAAAAATATCGAATTTCTATTATTACGTATCGGATTACACTGACTTTTTTTTTATTATTATTATTTATTTTTGATTTTCTATTCACAAGGTTCCGTGAGTACAAACATCCCCGTCCTTCACATTGATAAAAATAAAATGCATCGTGTTCTAATAACAGGTGACAGCTCCAATTCCGTTTACCTGAAACATAAATATTCAACCTTAATGTACTTTCCCGCGAACCTAGACCTGCCACCCACACTCACCCAATTATACCGCAATGATAAAACTGTCACGCAATTCCATTATTTATGCTTCACCAAGAATCAGGAAATGGTATTCGCCAAGTGAGGGGCCATCCATAAATGTGTTGGCATATTTCATTGTTGGATAGAGATATAGTAGAAAGGAAGTGGTCGTTGTGAATGATTCATTGAATATTCACGGACTATATTTTTAAAAGATGAAGTCTTATAATAACCATATTTGAAAAGAATAGGAATCTCGCCAAGTTTCGTGTGTCAAATTAGATGGCCTCTTCAAACTTTATAGATTGTGCATGTGCGCGTTCCCCTTTTTACAACTTGATAATATTCGTAACAATACCAAGAAAATCTACAAAACTGTGTAGAATATTTGTCATTTGATAAGAAAATTTGGTAATAGCTTGTCGTGTATTAAATTTCATTGTTAAAGGTATACTTTTGCACACACAGATAGAATTTTAAAATCCAATGGGTTATTGATAGAAAAAGTATAATATTAAAAAAATGCAGTTAAGCTGATTAAAAATGGTAGTTTATTTCTGAAATTTTATTGGATGCTTCTCGTCTGCTGTATCTGCTGTTCACGCAGATTTTTTAAACTTTTTCATGACAAAGAGAAACATGTTTCCCTATTTTAAAATTGGTGATTGTGTAATTTATTATAATAACCTTCTCGGCATTTTTTATACAGAATGTCAAAACAGAATGTACACCAAACGCAATTGCGTATACAGGATCGTTTAGAAGGGGAAAAAAAGAACTATCAAATCAATTGACTCCATTTATAAAACATTTGTGGGTTCTATTCTTATTCTTATTACTTATTTCAGTTATTGAGCCGTATAATAATATGTGTGTTTTCTCACTTTTTATATTATTCGGTAAGTGTAATTTTGTACAATAATAAAGTACATTTTAATAAATGAAAACAAAAATACCTGATAAAACAACACATTTATCCCAAAAACTATAGGCATTGTTATGAACTTATGATTTATATCCATTCTTTTTACTTCTGAACACACTTATATAAACAGATACATACTAATATGTACTCTAAGCCAGTGGTCTCCAATCCCTGGTCCACGGACCGGTACCGGTCCGCACAAGAAGCATTAAATTATTTCCATTTTATTTACCGTGATATATTTTTCTTCGGTTTGGGCTACTTTTTATGAAAATCTCTTTATATTCCTTGTTAAATTACTTTATATTCATTTTTGGTGTAGCAATATTTTATCCTGAAGGCACGTTTAAATACAATTAAAATAAAATTATTATTAAATCAAAAAAATCTAAAATATAAACAATCAACGTCCTCCCCCTCTGTGAGCCACTGTAAAATTATCCAACGTTAACGTAAAAAGGTTGGGGAACACTGCTCTAAGCAACCTCGAGGTCCTGCAAGTGTTATGATCAATTAAGACTCTGTGTAACGGGTACTATTCGGATTTCACTAATCCTCTTGGGGAAACTGTTTTTTAAACTGTGATTTTAGTTTATAAAAACGCTTTCCGTAGAGATGATTTGATTTTATGCAAATGTAACTACTATTTAAACCCTGGCGTTGGGCATGGGAGGTTAATGGTTAACCGTTGATCGTTAATTGTGAAATCTAAGGATAACAGAAGGTGAATTGCGTCTAGGAGGTCGCGTATCCTGAAATTAATATTCGTCGTAGAATCCACTAGGAGTTGTGGAAGTAAATAACTTTAGAGCTGACCGAGCTATCGGGGTTCGAGAAGGATCGTTTTAAGGAGCTCCTACTGAAGCTAAGTGATTTTCAATAATCTTATATATCAGATTAAGTGTTAGAATTTCAGATTGCTCCCAGAGTTAAGCTATAAAGCTGTATATAATTCATAAAGTATTAAAGAGATAGAATAAAAGTAGCTATTTTTAAGATCATGCCTGCTTCTTCCTCGAACCCTCTTTCACCCTTGACCTTCAAGCTGCGACAACTCTAATGTACATTTATGCTTCATTATTTTATCTGGTCAATTAAATCCAAATTTGGCTTAGAAAAAACAATATTCTACAACAGATTCAATACGTTTGTTTTATTGTCATTGATAGCTTACCATACATTTCTTTAAAATACAATATTTGAATTTTATGTTAATTTGAAAAGCAAAATAATACTTATAATAATGACTTCAGAAAATGCTTATGAGACTGATGCGCAATTACAGAAAAATGAAATCCTGGTACAGACAACCATTTCAAATGGTGGTTACCTACCCATTCAATTTTAATAGTTTTGAATTTGAAAACAATAAAGTGTGCATGTATAATTAAGTGGCTCAAAGTGATTAAAGAGCATAAACAGATTCACGTCAAGATAATAGGGTTTTTTACTGAAGAGAATTTTTTAATACGTATGAAATACACACAATTGTGGTAAGAGTTCAAGTACTTATACATATATGAACTTAGTTCCTCCCAAGAAAACTTCCTTGATTCGCTTATTTTGAAATGCATGACATTTCACAATCCTTTTATGAGTCTGTGTGCATTTGAATTTGTAAAATATATTTTCCCTAAATAAAATTCTTTGTATTTTTTTTACGAAGTAAAGAATTCTACTTCAAATTCAATGATTGGTTAGTTATAACTTTCAAAAAAATCGTAATCTATTTACCAAAACATAATATTAATATAGTGCAATGAATATTTAATCACATAAAACGATTTTATTGTATAAATAAATGTCTTTCTTTCTCTCGCACTCTTAATTTCAATCAACGTAATTATAAAAAGTGATTTTTTTTAAAGAAAATAAAGATAGAAACTCTATGTTATTAAGTACATAACAAATTTTAAAAAATTTATAACTGAAAAAAGAAAATCTAAAATGAATTTCAGTTCTTTGCATAGAAAAACTAAGCTGAGCAAAGAAAGGTGTCATTTATATTTATTTTAGCTTTTTCTGTATACTTATTTCCCATTCTTGTGTGAATGCAAGGCTTCTAGAAATCATTATCATGGACTCGTGGCCGACATGTCATCAGTTCGAGATTAGTGCCACTGAAGACCCGCCATGTAGAGTTGCTGATGCACGTTACATCTGTAGTGGCTCAAAATCCACACGTGTGGAAGTTCGGAGAGAAGAGCGCCAGCTCATACAGTTGTCGTGCTCATCACTTGACCGTGGTTCAGAATTACAGGATACGTCGCCAACAGCCCTCGTGTTGCTTTACAGTGCGAGGTTAACACTCACAACATTCCCATTTTTATGATTTATTTAACCTCAATTGTATTACAAATATTACGATGTTATAAAAACTGACTCGTAATATGTATATCAGGAATGGCGAATCTTTTTGAATAAAAGTGCCATTTTTTCTAAAGAAGTATTTAATGTGGTACAGTCGTGCCGTTCAATAATTTTCACTTCTGATTATCGGGAAAATAATGCAACTAAATACTAACGACACAAAACTCTATTTACTACGAAAAAATACCTTTTGCACTGTACAGTTATAAATGTTTTAGTTAAACATGTAATTCAAATTAAAGGAACATTAGTGTGACTTCTGTTGTTGCAGATTGGGGGGATGACACAAATAACTTATATTAGGATTGTAAGATGTTATTTTTTGTAGAATACATGCTGAACTTGATTCCTCTACCAAACGGTTTCTAAGCATTTATTTTTGCTATAGCTCACTTTTTTTGGCAAGAGGATTTGTGATTTGTTTCAAAATGCTATTTTACAGACGATATTCTGCATACCACTATTCCAGAACATAAAACACACACCGCTCTGTCGCCTTTACTAATCATGCCATGTTTATCGGTCCACTAAATTTGAAATTCTCTGTTACACTTTTATCTTGCACTTTTTGTTCTTTTGCTGAACTATAGCCATGTTAAATAACAGTTAAAAACCGTAAATATAACACAGATAAACTTTAAAATACAATTGTGTCAATGAAATTGACTATGCTATGCGTTGACAAAATTTACGTCATAAGCAATTGTAGTCTGCGACGTAACTAAGGCAAGACAATAACAAACGAGTGTGCTCCCCGCCGCTCCGCGACTGATCTTTGGCGTTTGTTTATAATTCTTCATAAAGAATTTTGAAATAAAATGCAAATCATTTTGATCACTGGCGTGCCAAAAATATTGTGTCGCGTGCCATCAATGGTAAGCGTGCCACTGTTTCGCCATCCCTGATGTATATATTTTATGTATGGGAGAAAATTGGTGTGTAAAGAATTTTATATGTCAGAATAATGGCATTCATATCAAATAATATATATGTTACAGAGTTGTTAACTGAAAAATAATAACACAGAAAACTGTTCTAACCTTAATTTGAGAATATTTTCACAAAGTGTATATCTGACGGTATGAGCATCAGAGAAAAAAATATAAAATGTAGACTCGCGTGTGTGTGATTTTCGTAAACAAACATATATAAAAAAAATTCATAAAAAAGTTCTTAAAATTTCCAAATTTTAACAGTGGTTTTTTGTAGGGCGCACATGCTTTTAAGAATCATTTTACATTCCTTTTTTTTATGCCACCTCTCCTAATTCCATAAGAAATAAATTTATTTAAACTTAACTACACACCATCTTAATTCACAATTTGCTGACGAATGTATATTTCGTAGCATTGTGATTAATCACAAATGTCTGGGTCTTTATGTTGCAAGAAACCGCATTCGTTAATATAATCCTTTTTATTCATTTATTTACTTGAGAGGAGTTTCTTTCTTTTCCTCTTGTTTTAGGTTACAAACATATAGAAATAACAACTAACTAATTTCTGTTTTATATTTGTTGAATATTTTGAAAAAAAAAAAAGCATTCACTTAGAAGTAGTCTTGAAAATTTTTACATTTACCGAAAGAATAAAATAAGCAGTAAATATAAAAATAATTAATTTCGAATTGCAAAATTTGGCTTGATTAGACAATATTATTCTAACAAAGTGCATTTCCTATAAATTTTGCTAGCATAAAAAGTGATTATTCAACTTGAGTATTTTCAATAATGTGTTGTAATACTTAAAAAACACCGGATTTGAAGCGTTCCCTTTTTCCTTTATGATTCATTTCCTTAAATCCATTAGCACTTTTTAAAAGAAAATTAGTATAAAAAGTGTGTTTTTCATTGTGTAATAAATATGATATTATTCAGTTTAATTAATTATAAAAAATTATATGAACATTTCTCTCTTTACTAAATGAAATAAAAATTTTGTATTGATAATGAACTTTTACTTTGATAACTAGAGAGAAAGAAATGTTTAAATTTTATAAGAATGTCTGCACGCTTTGCAATTTTTAAAATGTAAAGAGCATTGCGAATCCACGATTTTTTTTAAATATTACTGTTTAAATTTTTTTTTAAATGTATTTTGAAAGGATTATTTAGTAGAGTCATATATTAAATTCAAAATATTCCAATATTTTTTTCAAATTAAAAAATATATAAATAATAATTATAATTATTTATATAAATAAGCGCATGCTCTAATTATAACGACAAAAGTGGTAATCAAGTAGTCATATGAATCAATTCGAGATACAGGTTCGAATCCTGATTCCATCTAAGACTGACCGAACAGATTAATGGAAACCACTTTACGTTAAATCAAAGTTCTCGCATAGCTTAGTGCTGAGATTAAGAAAGGAAGGTATCATCTTGTGATACATTCCATCCCTTTGGTGACCGTATCTTTGATTGTCAGCGTGACCTAGAGGTGTAGGGTTTGCAAAAGGAATAGACATTTTATATTCTTAATATGACTTTATTAAGAATAGAACTTAGATGTCTAACAATTTAGATAAATTTAATTAAGCGAGAATTTATAATGAACAACACACAATGATATTTAACCGAATCGCATAATTTAGACCACTTTCTCTAAATAATTATTTTATCCACCTACTCTCACTTCTAATATAATTACAAGTCCTAATATCAAATAATCAGTCCTACCTTAATCCAAACTTAGCTTCAATCTTTATGTGGAAACGTCTGGGCACGCGTGCAATGGTATGCACCTTGTATTAATGGTTTACTTTCCAGGTAACTTCACGATTGGCTGTCAACTCCCTCTAGTCTCTTTCACACATAACATTCCCCAAATTGCCATCCCACTTACTGAAACTTCTGTTATTTTAAAAGCTATCTTATTTGCATTTCTTGTTCACATTTCGCTTCTTGGGTTTTGGTTGGAAAAGAGTTGCCATTAATCTTGGCCACCAAAGAACCCAGAGGTTATGTTAAAGAAAAGACGCGTGAGCCCGTCACAATCTTTCGAGTGCCATCCTCGTCACTTGACAGTGCTTACAAATTGCGAGTATCAAATCATGTAGTCCACGTGTTACTATAACCTGGCATTTACTGAAAATTATAAGATTTTTCCATTTTTGATTATTTTGGTATCTACATTCGATAAGTGGTGTTATAGATTAACTGCTATGGGATCAAACTTTTTTCTAATTAAGGTATCTGACTACGTTCGGAACCGTGATTTTGCAAAAGCGTATAAATGCATAGTATTTATGATATTTAGTGTCACTTACATTAGAAAACATATATAAAATTGTTTTAAGAATATTATTACTATAAAAAATTATTTAAGTACAATATTTTGACAAAAAATGAACATAGAATGACCCATTTTTAAAATATTCTCCTTTTGTGAAAAATGACTCTATTGTAATAATATTTTGCCTGTATCTAGCTCAGACCACTGTACAGAGGCTCAACTAGAATATTCGAAACATATAACTTAGAAGTGGATTTATCCATATTTTACTACAACAGAGAGGAGAAATTTTAAGAAAAAAACGCCGGTAATTATTTCAATTGGTGGTAACTGGTAGTTAAGTAGGTAGTTAAGACTCTCTGGAAAAGTCTTTACTTTATATAAGCAAAATATTATTATTATAGAAGCATTTTTTATGAAAGGAGAACATTTTGAAAAAAGGTTATTCTAAGTTAATTTTTTGCCAAAATATTGTATTTAAATACTTTTTTTTGTCATAATGTCCTTAAAACAATTTTATACATGTATTCTAATCTAAGTGACACTAATTATCATAGAAAGTATCCATTTATGCGCTTTTTTAAAATCACGGATACGAACGTAGTCGGATACCTTAAAGTGGATATACAGTAAAATAGAATACACCTTATATGTGTGTGTGTGTGAATGGTTCTTAAACTTTCTATCGCCACGCCCCCTCCCCCTTTATGTATGAGTGTGACATCGCGGAGCCCCCAAAATATGAAACATCCCTCCCCCTAAATAATATTCTTAATCAAAATACAAATTCTAGTAGAACTTTTTCATTGGGGACAATTTGGTGATCTAGTCTAGTATGGTACATCTTTCAATTTTTCCACAAGGCCTTTCAGAGTCCTTGAGAAAGAAAAAAGAAAAGAGGGAAAAAAAAGAGGAAAAGGGAAAAGTCTTAATGTTACATAAGAAACTCCACGGACACCCTAGAAAGGCGATGCGGACCACAGTTTAAGAACCGCTGCCTTATATGATGGAAAGTAACTGAACTGAACTCAGTGGCGCAACAGCCCATGAGGGTCAAGGCCTACTGTGCCTATCTCAGTTTTCATGCCCTTAGGCGCAGGGGTACATGTGCAGATGTTTCGGTCAAGTGGTCAATCTGACGCGGATGGAGAGTACAGGATCCTTAAATGTTCTATCTAGATTAAATTATTACTTCTATCAATTATAGTCAATTAGTTTGATTTAAAGTGATTTTATTTCACTTTAATCTTATTCGACGTTAAATGGTAAACATGCAACACGAAATAATGTACATTTATTGAAATAAGATATGCATATTAAAATAATTTATTTTACAGAATAATTTGAGCATTAAATATAATTTATGGAACATTATGCTGAAATTACTGGATTTTATTTATTTGCATTTAAATTGTCTTTTTCTACTCATTAAAACCAACTTAATCTTTCCCGTCTTGCGTCATCCACGAATAAAAATGGAAATAATTTAGGCGTAAATGCAGATGATGCAACAGCCGTTAGTTTTCGTCTGCTATTTTGTCCTCGAGGACATATGACTAAGTCTTTTAATATTCGAAGTTAGACAATGTTTCGCGTATTGTAAGTAAATGTAAAATGTTTTTTTTTTTTTCCTTGTGATCTTTCAAAAACTTAAAGCAAGACACTTAGAAGAGTGCAATAACACCCCTTCTTTTTTCGCAATATTATGGTATAAGGTAAGTTTATATGAAATAAAAATAGAATTTTGAAAATTATTAATTTTTGAAAAGATTTCAGGAGTTAAATATGTATTAACATAATAGTAGTATATTTAATATATTTCCCTGAAATAAGTTTTTCGAATATAGTAAAAATGTTTTCATCTTTCAAACCAGATATTTTAATTAAAGTTGTTGTTTTTTTCTGTGAATATTGTAATAAAGATAATTTTACATTCCATCTTCCAAAAGAAATTATTTACTAACTTTTGGCCGCTAAAAATTTTTTTAAAAAGTTGGGTGTTTTTGAAACTTTTTTGGTATCTTGAGCCTTTTTTGTGAGCTGGAAAAGATTCTAAAAATTTTTTTTATTTTTTTAAAAAAAAAAAAAAAAAAAATCAGTACTACTAAAGAATTACAATCCCGCATTCATTGCCACCAAGGTCTTATAAAAAAAATGCAATATTTTGTAATGTGAGATTTATTCACAAATGTACAACCTCCTCTTGATAATTTAATAAATGCGAAATCATATCTAGATACAGCATTGTTTAAACAAGTAATAAAAATAAAAAAAATATGTCAATTCCTACTTAGATCAACAAAGAAAAATTTTATTTTAGCTACTTTTTATTAAATTGTTACAATTAATATAAATATGTATATACATATGACAAAATCACAACATTAAGTGGTAATTAATTTTTATTAATTATCATTAAAGTATCGTATTGTCATCCAAAACAATCATGTATATAAAATTTCAGTTCAACTGGATGCTTTAAAACGTGAGAAAAAAAAATCTTTTAAAATTCTGACCCAAATCGCCAAAAGAGTCGCTAAGTCGCCAAAAATGATGCCAACGTGACTGTATTTGTAATTCTTTGAATAATTAGTTTTAATCAATTAATTTTTATTAGTTATAGTTAAATTACTGTACTGCCATCCAAAATAATCATGTATACAAAATTTCAGCTCAATTGAGTGCTTTAAAATGTTTTTTATTAACGATTGAAAATTCTTCCAAGATAAATAAATAAATAAATATAGAGAGAGTGGAGCTAATAGTAGGAATTGGAAAAACGAATCCACTAAAGCTTTTCGAAAATTAAAGACGCATAAATACATGAATATTTTTTAATCAAAACCTCTTGTTTTTCTGTTATAATCACACTCAAAAAGGTATTCTATAATATCAATCAGAAAGATGGAAATTTGCCCTTTTTTTATTTCGATAAAATTATTTGATAATATGTCACACCAAATTATTTAAAAAAAAAAGTGTATTTTATTAATTCATTGCTTTAGTAAACTAAAAAAGTTTCATTTGTTTTTATAATAAAATAACTTAATAGAGAGAGTTCTGTATCAAAACGCTATCGAAGAAACTTCAGAATCTTCCGACATTTCGTTGATTTAAGAGACCATTTATCTCTTATATGCATTCAAAACCTATCAATATTAGTCACTGTAGTCATTCATATCTGTTTTCAGATTAGATAACATCTTAATCTTATTCTTTAAGGCTGTTTTCGGCTGATGTTAAAGAATAGGACCCAAATTCGGAATATTTTTTCAAATATAAAAATACTCAAACATTAATATTGTATTCTGGTTTTACTATCCTGTAGAGCAGTGCTCCGCAACCTTTTCATCGCTGCGGACCGATCAGCGTTTGATAATTTTACCACGGCCCGCTGAGGGTGAGACACGTTGATTGTTTATATTTTAGATTGTTTTGATTTAACAATTTTAATTTAGTGACAGTTATATAAATATGCCTTCAGATTATAAAATATAGTTACAACAAAAATGAATAAAAGTGATTTAACGTGGAATATAAAGTAATTTCCGTGGAAAGTTGCGCAAATCCGAGAGAAATGCACCACTTTAAATAAAATGGCAATAGGTTAATGTTCTTTAGGCGGCCCGGCTCCATTTGATCCACGGACATTTGATCACTGCTGTAGAGAATCACTTATTTTATCATACTACGCATTTTTATCCTAGTTCTTTTTTACACGCTTTTTCTTTTATAAAATGTGTTTTTCGCATTCTTTCTCTTATACCATAATGCTAAATGAGCTATCCCTTTACATGTTAAAAAGAAAAACTAATTATTTATGAAATATTTTAAAATTTTAAAAATGCTATATTATAAACAAATGCATGAGTTACAATATCACACATTTTTATAAAAATTGAGACATTTTTTTTTTCTGTCCGAAAATGTGTTCCGCGTTAAGTTTACGCTCTAGTGCAGCGGTCGCCAAATTTTTTGTGACAAATGAATTCATAATTTAAATCCCACGGACTACTAATGGGATTTTGTGAATGTTAAATATATTTATAAAAAAATTGTGATCTAAGAACGCAATCAATGCATTTCGAAACATGACTTAATGGGATAAGTGAGTATATTCCACATTTTTCTGGGGACCAGCGAAATTTTCTAGTGGACCACTAGTGGTCCACGGACCACCACTTGGGCGACCTAGGCTCTAGTGCCGAGGTATATTTATGAGTAAGGAAATTCAAATATTGTTTTCAATATGAGACAATGATATTCTTTATTACCTGCAAAAATTTACAGGTATTTATATACAAAAAATTATTTTGAATTAACCTTTCATTACTCAATTACACTTTCATGTTCACTAATAAATCTGAATTAATATAAATTACTAACATGCAGTTGTGACGGGCTCACGCGTCTTTTCATTAACATGTCCTTTGGGTTCTTTTGGGGCCAAGATTAATGGCAACTCTTTTCCAACCAAAACCCAAGAAGTGAAACGTGAAGAAAAGATGCAATTTAGATAGCTTTTAAATATCAGAAGTTTGAGTAAGTGAGGTGGCAATTTGGGGAATTTTATGTTAGAGAGTGATACGATCGTGAAATGGCAGCCAACAGAGGTTATCCTGAAGATAGAGCCATTAGGTCAAGGTGCATACCATTGTACTCGAGTAAAGACGCAACTTCCTTAGTATGGATCAAAGACTAGATTAAGGTAGGATTGACTATTTAATATTAGGATTTGTGATATTATTGGAATTGATATTAGGCGAATTAGATATTGATAGTGGTCCGAGTTACGTTATTTCGGTATTACTTCTATTGTGTGTTTGTTCATCGTAGATTCTCTCATATATATTATTATCTAATCTGTTAAGCGCTTAAGTTCAAGTTCTTAATAAAGATATTTTAAGAACATACAAACTTCTAGTTCTTTAGTTGAACCTACACTTCTAGCTCACGCAGATGATCAAAGAGAAGGGCACCCTAGGGGGCATTTTCACACAGTTTTATTTAAATAGTATTTACTTACCTTTTACGCTATTACCAATTTTTATTATATAAATATATAGTTTTTAATAATCTTCTTCTAGAAAGACAGAAATTGAAAATCAAAGACAAAGTAATCAAAGAGATATTGAAAACTTAAAAATATGGATGCTGACTGAGGACACTTTTTAATTTTAGGTAAAAGTGGGGTTAAATCAGTATTTTGTGGCTAATCAACCTTCTCCCTTTGTGTTTGTAATACTGAGTGAATTTCCATAGGAAATAATGGATAGAAGTTCTAAATCTATTATAAGAACAAGGTAATTCACCTAAATATGTATTAAAAATGCTTAGATCAGAATAATTAAGAGAAAATAAGCAAGTTATAGCTAGTATGTACATATATTAGTATTAGCTCGAAAAACCTTCTTAAAAATTGGTTTTACTAAGCATACTCCTGTATTCTTTTTGGCTTATTTTCTAGAGGTTTGATAATGAATTTGAAAATTTTAAGTGTAAGATTTTTGTTTTGTATACGCTTCGACAATCTAGTTTTTCTCGCTTAAAATAAGTAAATGATACAAAGCGAAAAGGCAAAAACAATCAAAATAAAAAGAGCATTACATTTAAAATACTATAATTAAGTGGAAGTATAAAAAATGATGCGTTAAAGATTATTTTCCGAAAATTATTGAAATTTTCTACTTAAATATTGCATTTTAAACAGCAGTTTGTAACAAAATACAAAGAAGTTTATTATTACATTTTAGAACTCTTTCCTTTAACAATAGTTAATGAATTATTTTATTTGTTTATTTATTAACAAAGCATATTTCTCCTAAAATATAAAAGCCACTTCATTCATATAATTTCCATAAATAATAATATTTAAATTATTTCTTTCTATAGGAAAACGAAAAGACAAATGATATTCATAAAACACACGAACACAAACCGCTCAAGAAAAACCTATTTACAAATTTTGTTAGAATAAGTAGATTTATGCACAAGGAGTAGGATGGATCTATGCTGAAAAGATAATCTATGTATGTTATGGAAATTAGAAGGAAAATAATTTAAATAAGTAATTTCAAAATTTAATATTGCCACAAAAGGCCGGTTGGGTGGCGTAGTTGGTTTGTCACTGACCTTGTAACCCTAAGGTTGCGAGTTCGACCCCGTCCCAAATCGGGGGATTTTCATGATGCAGAAAATCGACAACGGCCATGTCGCATGATTATGCGGCATGCAAAAGACTCTTGAGTGCCTGTTTTGGCTTGGGTGCTCACGGCAACAAATAATATCGTAAGTACAGTTTCGCATTGCTAGAGCTCAGGTGTATACCTCTAGGGAGGAAACTGGGTGTCAAAATTACCTGCGGCGATTGGTATCCGCCTATATGGTGCCGCACTAAAAACAGATACCAGCTTTCGGGGAAATGTACTAGGTCTACAATGGTAAAGTACCAATCCTAGTACCACTAAAGACCCGCCGTGCAGGGAGCGATGCTCGTTAAATCTGTCGAGAGCTCAAACGTCCTCCCGCTAGTGTGGTGTGGTAGTTAGGGAAAGGGGTGCAGGATCAGGTGTCGTCCTCGTCACTTGACCATGGTTCAAAATTACGAGGTCCGTCGCCAAAAGCCCTCGTGTAGCTAAACAATGCGACGTTAATATTCACTCACTCACCCACCCATCAAAAAGCTCAAATACCTAGCCTTCATTCTCCTTGTGGCAGTACTTAACATAAAAAATAATTGTTTCATTTTATCTTACCCTTCATCTACATATTATACGGCATCTCTGTTCTGCATAGGTAGGGTTTAAAATTCTGAAAAAATATACATATTCGATCTACCCTAATAAGGAGTGAACAATGTACATCCTACTTGAAAGAAATAATTTTGCATTAATTATTTCTGAAATAAAAATTAGATAACAATTATATAATGGTGAATTCAGCTATTTATGGTGATAGACGGTTTTCCCAGTAAAAACTTTTTTATCCTATGAATGTTTTGCCCGATTTTTTGACTTAGCCGCATCCAAAAGAGAGCAATCAACACATTTTTACTTAACAATTAAATGGCAAGAAATTCAACGCTGACAAATGGACTGACCCAGTAAAGATTTCTAGATTCCTCCCACGTTGTATCTGTGATTCATGCATATGTTTCGCTACGAACGGTCACTTTCAACAGCTGTTATAGAATAAAATTTATTTTGCGTGGTATAATATATGAACGTCAATCACTTCAGAACAATATTCTAAAAAAAAAAAAAAAACGCTTATTCACAAATAATGAACATTTTACTTTTTAAATTAACTGACACATATGCAGAAAAAATTTTAATTCTATACTTAAAAACATACCTTATTGTTGATTATTTAAACTTTATCGCTTCATTTCCAATTAGTTTATTAAACTTATCGAATTGTATCGTTTAAAGTTAAATTTAATTACACCTAAAAAAGATTTTAATTCCCATCTGATTTTTTTCACTTAACTCTATAACCCAGAGCAGGGCAACTTCGTTGTTGTGATGTGTCAAACCAATCTATCAATATGATTCAGGATGCTGCGCAGTAGGAAATACTTGAAACAATTCGTTTCCTGCGGCAATGCATACAGAGTTAGAGGATAGAGGTCAAGAATACAGATTTAAAGTTTTATTATACACTCAGGGACAAAAAAATTAGCGCACCAAGAAGGAGTAGTCAAAATGAAACGAAATTTTACATAAGTAATGACTACTTTAATATAAGTAAATGATTAGAAAATCAAAGAAAAAGTATAAATATTTTAGAGAAAAAGGCAAAAGAACGGAGGATTGAATACCCTGGTGAACCCCCTCTAGCGCGAATGAACGATGCGATACGATCGGGCATTAAGGCATACAAGTTCTGAATGATGTCTTGAGATATTTCGTTCCATATTTTCTGTGACCTTGCTTCTAGTTCGTTCAAACTTGTGGGATGCCCAACTCGCTCTCCAAAATGATCACATATATGCTCGATTGGAGACAAATCTGGGGATCGGGAAGACCAAGGAAGGGTAGTAAAAATGCGGAGACAGTCTTGTGACACCCTTGCCATGTGAGGCCTACCATTGTCTTGTTGAAAAATGACTCTTGGGAGCCGTTGCATGAGTGACAACACATGTGGTTGCAGGATATCATGGACATACCGCTAAGCTGTCATGGTGCCATGGATCAATACTAGGGGGTGACCGTGTATTGTAGGCAATGGCGCCCCATACCATCACACCAGTTGTGGGAGCGGTGTGTCGCTGTAAAGCAAAGGCAGTATTGAGGCGTTCACCACGGAGTCTTCACACACGAAAAGGATTGTCATCACTGCTGAGATTG
>BMAV01024807.1:3838-63857 GCA_019973955.1 Trichonephila inaurata madagascariensis
CCAGCTCAGGTGTCGTCCACGTCATTTGACCATGGTTCAAAATTACGTGGTCCATCACCAAAAGCCCTAGTGTAGCTGAACAGAGCGACGTTAATATTCACTCACTCATTATAAGAATTGAAAGTATGTGTGCAAATCAAAGATATAAAGAAGAAAATATCAGTGTCTGTACAGGATACGGGAAAACCGGTTGTAACCAGCTTTTAATAGCCCGTACGGTGAACGGGCAAACCGGTTGCAACCAGCTTTCGATAGCCCGTACGGTGAACGGGCAAACCATTTAAGGGGATAACAATCTGAAGAGAGGTTAAAAAAAGTGTCAGTGGGGGTGAGCAAATGATTAGTTAATTTTCTGAAGCTAGTTTCATATCAAGACTGGTCCTGAGAAGATTTATTTGAGTATAACTGGGCCTATTTTTAAGCTTTTAGCTATGTGGATATATAAAACATTTATACTTCATTCGGGTTCGATTTGGTAAGCCTCTTAAAGCGTATAAGTAATTCTGATAACTTAAATGAGAAAAAAAACCCCATAAATTTAATTTTCTACGTCTGTTTATATTTCTGTTCTAAAGTTGCCTGTGAGTCCTAATCTGTCACACGACATTGGAAATAGTTTAGGTTTGTCCTGCAGCAGGGGCAAGGCGAGGCGACAGGCCACAAGCGTCCACCTTACAGATTTTTGCGATTCTCCAAAACGGTCAGAAAATTCGATGTGAACCGAGATTTTTTTCTCAGGATTCGCCGGTGGATATTCAAGCGAGATTCACCTTGTATTTTTCATTATTACGAAAACAAAGTTCGTAATTTTGTTATGAGGAAAACAAAGTAATTGAAAGTGACTAAGTCTACTAAGAGATCCTTTGCAGAGTTTTGAGGACGAGACCACAAGAAGACTAAATCGAATTAAATTCAATTTTCTGTTATCCCACCCATTGCTGCATGTTTTGATATAGCACCTGAATAGCTAAAGCTTGGACTTATTGATTTGTATGTAGGACTTATACTATTGGACATTTTTTGCATGAAGATCAACAAGAGTAGTTAGACAGCAGGCCTTATATCAGTTTATGTCAGCCAACTTGTTGGCTGACATAAACTTGTAGGCTATGACAAAAGTTTATGTAAGCAATCTCACTCCTGACTAAAAAAATATATTTATAGAAAAATATGATAGAAAGGGTACATTTGTCTCATTAAACTGATTCTAAAATTAAAAGTGCATGCAGGTATAGATTACATGCAATTAGAGCTGTAAATAAATCGAATAAGACTGCCACTATTTTATTTAACAAACCGTAAAAACCAGCGTATAACACACACTGGTGTATAACTCGCACGTATACTTTCAAACTGAATTTTTTAATTTTTCGATATATTCGCCGTATAACCCGCACCCCCTTTTTTACGAAGAAATTTGAAATATTTGTATACATTGCTTTTATGTTCTAGTCATTTATTCGAGGTATTATCTCAGAATTTTGAAAAATTAGTATACTTCTAGAATTGCAACTTGTAGCAACAAGTGTTGATGGATGAAGGAAGGCAGATGAGCTTGAATATGTTATTACTCTTTTGACGAGAACTTCATTGAGAGTAGTGTATTTAGTTCTATTTGTCTGAGAAATAATTTGTCGATATTTTTAAGTTCAGATTAGTAGTCGTTTATCCTGGTGTATCTGGCAATAAAAAATATCATATGATGGATTTAATGAGTTGCCTTAGAACTGTAGAACCAGCTAGGGAAATAACAATGTAAAAACGGAGTGAGCGCAATAAAGATGTTCAATATTTTCACGTACTGAAATGGATGTAAATTTATTTAATTTTTAATATGTTTTAATCATCGTGCTATAATGAACACCATAAACTCTTTCAGTTCATAAGGCAAGTCGTTTCTTTTAAATAAACAGTGTTTCGATACAAGTAGAAGTAAGTTTTTTTTAGGCTCATCTTTTGTTATTTTTAAAGCTATCGTTTTTATACCCGGCGTATAACGCGCAATCTTAAGTTTCGATCTTATTTTTTGTGTTCAAAGTGCGAGCTATACGCCGTATTTTAGGGTATTTATTATTTTTTATTATGAATGCAATTATTTATAAAAGGTTGAGGCACTTCGGTATCCTCCGTACCCACAATGTGGCCCGCGAGTCAAAACAAGTTACCCACTTCTGTTCTACTGTATTTAAATGTTTCAAGTTCCACGGTTTTCGTTTTTTGGTCGAATACTGAACCGTTCTCACTGAGAACTTTGTCTCCAATGTTTGAAATTTTGTCCGTTACTTTTCTCGTATAGAGCCCAAAATAGTTTAAAAGAGATATACAGTATAGAACCTGTTTTTATGCGATCCTTTTTTATGCTATTTTATTTTTGTTCTATTTGCTTTATGCGATTTTATATATATTTTTGTACGATTTTTTTTGTGCGGTTCTTTTTTTATGCGGTGTATGGATTTAAACGGTTTTGGTGCCACTGTAATGTTTTCTATCAGTGTACATATATACACTTCATTGGTTATAAACATTGCCTTGACAATGTACGTTCCATTGTTTTCTCGCAACGCAATAGCGACACGCACTTGCTTGAAGACGAAACTTTCAAAGACAGTGACATTATCAATAATTTGATAGATTATGAAGACGAACAAGAAGAACCGGATTCCTTGAGAGTAGATAAAAATATGCATGGATCCAGCCTTCCAACAAATTGGAAAAGCATTTTCTTAAAATAGATACCAACTAAGAAAGCAGTATAAAATTCCAGAAAAGAGCTTCAATCATGTATATCTGGTTATCCGTGACATTTACAAGCAACTGACTACCCGACCTTCGTCTCAAATACTTATGTCGTACTTTATGTTGCGAAAAAAAATTCAAATTATACCTTCAAGAGACGAAAGCAATTATAAACTTATTTATCACAGGGAGATGAGCGCTTTGGATTACGATGAGTAACAGTGGATTAGTATGTATGAACATTTTGAAAAACTTTTCCATGTATACAATGAGAAACTAAATGTTTTTAAAATGATTCCATGAGTAATATTTAATTATTTATTTTGTTATGGAAGTACTCTTACATAAATTTCGTAAATAATTGGCATATTTTATAAATACAACTTTTTTATGTGGTCCCTATCCACCGCATAAAATTTTTTTTATAGTATTTCTACGAATTAGTTTGTTACATGTAAGAATTTATGAAATTTTCGAATATTTTTTTTGTGCGTTTATTTTTATGCGGTCCCTATCTACCGCTAAAAAACAGGTTCAACTGTAATATCTAAGATTGGATATAGGATGGTCTTTCAATAAGTGGACACATTTAAGAGCTTCTATGATTTTCATTGTAGCTAGGAAAAATTAATACCATTATTAATAAAACAATGACAACTAAGTTACGATCTTATATTACCTTCCCTTCCTAAAGCCGTTAATATCCTTCAATGTCACTAATAAATGTTGATACTGAAATGTTTGTTCTTTAAAAATAGATTACAAGGTACTTTATACATGTAAATGATTTAAATAACAATACCTCAATTACCATTATAAGATCGGAGAAACGATAGAAAATAAATTATATTATTTTATAATTACTACAGAGAAAATTTTCTTAGTGAATCTTCGTGAAAAGGCTTTTTTTAATTCCTGCTATTAGTTCCCACTCTCCTTATATATATTCATTTATATATAAATATATACCTTGTTCAAATTTCCAATCGTTAATAAAATGCTTAATATTCCTCCACTCAAGTTCAAACAAATTTTTTTAAACTTGGAGTGAATGACATTTGATGTTAGTACAGTTTTTTCAAGAATTAATTCATTAGTTAAACTTAGTTAATGAATAAATAGTAACAGACAAAAATAACCCACCACCATGTATAGAAAGGAAAATCGCTCGTTGTATCCCTGTAGTGCAATGGATAGTGTGGTTGACTTTTAGTCGTGGGATCGAATCCTACCTGGGATGGCCTAATTTCTGAGAATATGGTTTCTTTTTACCATACTATTTTATTAGAATAGTTAAATTTAATTAATGAATAAGTAGTAACAAACAAAAATAATAGTCCAACACCCTATATAGAAAGGGAAATGGAAAATTGCTTTCTATTTTGCCACTTAATAGTGTGATTCTCTCATATGTATATACATATTTATATTAATTGTAAATATTTATTAAAAGGTAACTAAAATTAAATTTTGCTTTGCTCACCTAAGTAGGAATTGACTTAATTTTTTTTTATATTACTTGTTTCAAATAATTTTTCAAAATAACAGATTTGTTAATTTACTCATTTGTTTGCTCTTTCTAACAAAAGTACAATTATTTTTAATTGAAATATTACATAAAAGTATTGCTTAAAAAAATTAATTTTTTTGGCAACTTGTTTTTTGGTTCTGTCTTTTTCAATATTGTTGTTGATCACACTTTATTTCAACGTAGGTCAATTTGATCTGTTTTAGATAGATTTTTTTATCATAGTTCATGCTAATTTAATTTTTTCAAGTTGAAGGCTTTCTAACATAAGCTACATACGATAGTATTTTGTAAAATGCCTTATTCTCTCTCCCTTTGAGTTAATTTTTTTTCGTTTTAACTGTTTCAGGTTTTTTGTCCTAAAATTCCCTTAGCAGAAATTTACTACTGCTATATATATGAATTTAAATATATATGTTTAAAAATTTTCACTCCTTTTTAACTTTTCAGCATTAATTTTCTCTTTTGCATTCAAATATGTCTCTGTTGCATCATTCTTCCCTTTGTGGCCAAACTGTAGTGCGCTTAAAATTATTTTATAATGTGAACTCAGACTAAAAAAATTATTTGAAAGTTTTGAATGTATAGTTTTGCACCAATTTTACCTTCTATAAAAAAATATCATGCTTGCTATAAAAGTTGAATTATATAATTCAATCACAACACAGGAATCATTAAAAAAAATCGAAACTAAAGGAATCCTATAACATAAAAATCCCATTTCAAAATATCAATGGCGAATATAGAAGACAAAATTCTAACGTTTTCAAACAAAATTAAAAAAATTTTATAAAATAAAAATTTATAAAATATCCAAGTGCAACCTCGGACTTAGGACCGATAAGTGGGGTTAAACTAGTTTGATGGCTCCAACCTTCCCCCTATTGCAACTTGGTTAATTAATCGTAAAATATCCAATTCTCAAAAATTTAAAATTTGAAAATTAAATAGTTAAAATTAAATTATTAAACTTGAAAAATTAAACTATTCGCCTTCGCATTCTGAAAGATATTATATTAAAATATTAAAATTCTAAAACAATTAATTGCATAATATAAGTGAACCCTCGAACACCAAAGATGACGCACTCATCCTTAGGTAGAAAAATGTCTAAAATCCGAAAGTTCAAATTAAAAACCAATTTTCACAAATGAATAGCGTAAATCATTAAAAACTCACCAAAAAGCATTCTATCAATAATTAGTAATAATTCCCTCTAGCATCCTTTCAATTAACTCTTTTTAATAATATTTAAACAAGCTTTAATTCTTTGGTTCAAAACTAACGCTTTAATCTTAATCGTAATCAACTAGTATCCGAAATCCCTGTCCAACGCATTTTAACCAATCAGAGTTCTTTTCATCTCCGGCTATAAATACTGACATCTGGAAAGCCCCTCCCCTCTTCTCTCTGTAAACTTTAATTTTCAGAGTGCAATAATTTTTAATTTTAATTAGTCGTTTCTTATTCCAATGTTTACTTCTATAAACTTATCATGGCAAGCTCTATCTGTAAATGTCAACCCCACATTTTTGAAGATAGGGGATTAAAACCTCTTTCGGAAATCATGTCCCCAATGATCCTTCTACCCATTCTCTGTAAACATGTAGCCAGCCGGCTGCAGAGCATTTTGTGATCGTGCTCTTTGCCTTTGTGTTCGTCTTGTGAAATGTAGCTTTTGTTATTGTGTCTGTTTTCGTGTTATCAAATATCTGAAACACAACTATGAATTGTCCACCTACGTTATGTGTGTGTGAATAAAAAAGATGAAATTCAATTCTGAAGATGTTTTCTGTGAAAACCCTGATAAAAATCTCACAATACCGGTCAACGTTCTTATATAAGTATTGAGAAGAACAGAAAATTATATACTAGTAAATATTCACAAAAAAGTTTTTTGTTCAAATAAAATCAGAAAATAGAAGGTTTATTTAATGGTAATAAATATAATCAATATACAATTTCAAATGAAAAGTCGCATTTAAAAGATAATCTCAATTCATTCATTCTAAGCACTCATAGTATTAGTGGATTTTTAAAATTATAACACAATTATATATAACCTGTCACACACAAATAAGCAAACCAAAATTAAAATTTCCGAACTGCATTCAGCTATAAATCCAGTGACAAATATAGCTATCAATGTAATACTTTCCTGCAAGATATAATCGACTAAGAATTATAATAACTTTAAAGTTTTTTCAGAATCTATTTTTCAATACAAAAAGGAGCAACATGAAACTATTTTTAAAAGTGGTGTTGGCAAATGGCCCAGAACGTCGGAATTGAAGTTCCTTTCAGGTATCCCACTGGTGGTGTATGGGGAACTAGGTGCAGATCATAACTCACAGCAAGTCCATGGGCAAAATTCCATAAAAGAATTCTTATAAAAGTGAGAGAGAACTTATCGCAGAGAACATGAACGACGACCACACAGAACAGAATCTATTTTTTAAGCTTTCATTGGTTTTAGATTAGTCTGGGCTATCAGAGCAATCATTCAGAAAGATTTTATTCCGACAAACTGCTGAGATCATGAAGGCTATTGGTAAACAGAAACTGGAACAAACTTCGATCGGATAGTAATGTGAATAAGAGACGAAAAATGAACCCCTCTTTTGTTACTATTTTCTCTTTTTCTTTTTGTATTCATTTTTTTTTTCATTCTATTTTGTTCTTTATGCCTTGTCTTCTTTTATGCAGTTGGTAATCTCAATAGAAAAGACGTATTTGATGGATATTGAATCTCTGTTATAGTTATGTTTCTTGTATGTCTTGTTTCCATTGCCAAAAAAGATGTAGTACTTGAAGGAAGATATTTATGGTTTTTCGGATTCGAAACATTCGTAATACGGAAAAATTGTTTTTAAAAAAAATTTTCCGTATTACGTATTAAATGAGATTTTTATAAACAAATTTTTTGTGGGGTCAAGGAATTTTATAAATAGAGATACAATTTTTTTAAGATTGTTATATATAAGAGAATTTGATTTCTTATTGGGACCAGGCAGTATATGCAGTTAACCCTCTAATTTATATGCAAAAATAAAATTACATTTGTCCGCCCTATATATTAAACATTACTTATAAAGATTAAGGTACCCGACTATCCTAAAATCATGATTTTTTTTTTTAAAAAAAAAAAATGACAAATATCGGGTGGGCAAAAAGTCCGTATAAACTTTGAAAGTTTATAAAACCCGGAAAATTAAAGAAAATAAGAAACGGTTTGTAATTTTAGCATCGATAAGTCCCAGGAATTTTTTAAGATAAGAGAAAAAAAACCTGCCGACAGATTGTGCTGGTATAAACGACTAAGTTGGAAATATATGCAAATGAGACAGGCGATTACAAATACTGACGCTCTTGATCCAGTTCTAATTCTCCGTTGCATGCCAACTAAGTGAACAAGGATGCTGAGTGAGAAAGACAAAGCTTTGTTGGTGAAGCTATTTGTTATGAACAAGGAATCAACGACTGTTGTACAGCGTAAATTCTGACTTCCGAAAAATGTGAAGACTGGAAAGGGCCTTCAACAGTGGTACGCCTCATAAAGCTTAATCAGCAATTTGAGGAAACTGAATCCCTCGAGAATCATGTAAGATCCGGACAACCAAGTATAAGAATCATTTGCAAACGTTGGAAGTTTACATGGCCTCCTTGGTCTCCAGATCTGACTCCAGTAGACATTTGGCTGAGGGGATATTAAAATTTCCGGGTGTATTAATCCCGTCCATCCAATCTGTTGGAATTAAAAGATGCAATCCACCGAGAGCTGTCTAGTATACAGGCGGACATTCTGCACTCTACCATTGCTGGATTTGTAACATGCTTGGAATGTGTCATTTCTTGTGGTGGTGGATTTGTGGAACACATGCTGCTGTAATAAATGATTTGGTAACGTTGTTTCTGTTATTTGCGAGTCTTTTCTTTCATTTATGTACAAAATGCCAACTATCGGTTGTTTTTTTGAATTTTTTTTCCCTTTTTTTTATCCTAAAAAATATCCCGTGACTTATCGATGCTAACCTTTTTATTTTGTTTAATTTTCTGGGTTTTAAAAATTTTTAAAGTTTTGACGGACTTTTTGCCCACCCGGTATTTTTTCTGATTTTATTTTATCAGCCATTTTGTTAACTTTATAAAAATACCAAGTTTTATATTTTCCATTCACTAGAACAAAAACTACAAGTGTTTTCGTAAAAGCAGATGCCATAATTCTACATAAGATGCCAAACTTTAAAATGCGTTTTACTCGAAATGTGTTTTTTTCGAAAAGATCAAATGTTGACAGCGATTGCTCAAAAAGTTTTGAAAATAATTTGCTGAAATTTTTTGTGTATGTTCTGTATTACAGTAGAAGTGTTTTAACCTTCAGATTTATCAATCATTGTTTTATTACAAAATTTACAGTCCCTTATGTGAGTACAATCACTTTTTTTTAAGCAATTTCATATAATAACTAAGATAAGGTGCTCTAGTTTTTGTAAAAATTAAAATATCTCTTATCCTGGAAGTCATTTAAAAAAGGAATAGCAAGGTAATACATCAAAGTTGAAAAATTGAGAATTTGTTCATTTACTATTTGTACAGAGCGGGTCCCGTTTTTATAATTTTTTGTCAGTTTTTACCTCTTTTCCCCCATTTTAGTAGTAATAATTTATTTTTATCCACTTAATTTAAGTTTTTTTTTTCTTAAAATGTACTAAATAAATCTAAGAACCACAAAAAAAAAATCTCCAGATCTCCATTTTTTATAAAAAAAAAAAAGTTTTTGTGTGCAAGTAGTCGGATACCTTAAACGATTTAGTTCTTTTCTCGACCAAATGATTTTCATCTCTATTGGTTTTTATTGTTGTGTGAACTTGATACTTTTCCCAAGCCTATGATCAATCCCCAGAATTTATGCAAATACAAGAGACGTTCAAAAAGCAAGTTTTATGATTTTTTTCACTGGGAAAACTGTACTGCCAAAACAAAGTCCCCATGATATCAGGAGCTACACATTTGACATTATTTTTCGACATAGTCATTACTGTGACGTTGAGACATTTGTCGTAGTGTGCTATCAGTTTGAAGATACTACTTTGAAAAAACAAGGTGCCTCGCAATGCAAGGAATTGTCACCCAGCCTGCTTTGGAAACTGTGTTCCGAGAGTGCGAGTTTCAATGCAGGGAACAGATGAAAGTCGAGTTGGACAATGTTATTTTTCATTCCGGGATGTGGAGAAATGCCCACTTCAATCTACATCTTCTCCAATCTGCCTTTTTTTTCTGAACATACAATAAAGTGATTATTTTTATGGGACATGACCTTGAAGCGGTACATCATAAACCAGTAACAGCCTCCCCAGAAGAGTGATCACTTTTTTTCTAGTGGTCATGTTACATGCATACGGAACCGAGCGTCGTGGGTTCTGTCCTCCAAAAAAGCTATATTTCATTGATGACCTTGGCTTAATTAAGAAAAACTCAACCTACTGATCTGTCATGGCACTATCTACCCTCAAAAAGAGCAATCAAAAAGTCGTCAGACTCACTTGACGCAACACCACCAATCAACAACTCACACGCTACACATGCTCGCTGTAACAAGTATATCGATCGTTTGCCTATCCACCGACTCACTGGTGGGGAGTAGTGTAGCAATACTTCATAAGCCTGCAACAGCCTCCGGACAAGAGTGATCGCTTTTGTCTAATGGCCATGTTTCATGCTTACGGAATCGAGCGTCACGGGTTCTGTCCTCCGGACAAATGCTACTTCACCCTCTTCACCATACACGGTTTACAGGCGTTCGTGGATAAAGGACAAACTAGTCCTATGTGCCCATTCATACAGGATAATAGCACGTACTTTCATTGGCGATCACGTTGTCAGCTTACGTCTGTCTACCATCGTAATTTGCACTTGAATAACCTTGGGCAAGCCAGTCTACTACTGCTCTCTCTTCTTCGACGCTCTGCCCATGCGTCATTACTCATACGCTGATGTTCCTTCCGTCGTTGAACTAGTAACGGATGTGATTTCTTATGCGATTGTTGGTGTTTAAATGGTGTACCATCTTCTCCTTAAATGGCGAAATTTACTTTTGGAACGTTCCTCGTCATTACTATTTGAAATAAAATGAATATCTGTTTTTTTTCTATATAAGATACCTCTCTTAAGCAAACGGAAGGGCTTAGACGCTGCGTAAAGGATCCTGTAGCTTGTTTATACAATCTATGAAGCTATATTACAAAATTAGAACATGCCGAGTTAAGATTCACGTCTTTCGAATAACTAGCATAATTTTTTTTCCAATCTTGTATTGTCTATCATTCTTACCAGCCTGTGACTTACTGTTGTTTATCTTCTCAAATTGAGAGCTGCAAGTATATGTTTTGTTACAGAAAATGTACAATGGGCTACATTCGTATGACGTCATAGTCACATGATAACTGCAATCACGCATTTCCAACCAATCTTTTC
Source organism: Trichonephila inaurata madagascariensis (assembly GCA_019973955.1). NCBI lineage: Eukaryota > Metazoa > Arthropoda > Arachnida > Araneae > Nephilidae > Trichonephila > Trichonephila inaurata. The sequence goes on from BMAV01024807.1 coordinate 14,577, forward strand.
ATAAGTTTCTGTGACGTCATGGTCACATGATAAATGCAATCATGTATTTCCAGCTGTTCGGCTCATACGCTTCATTGTTGCCTGCTTTTTCTTTCTGCTGATACTTTCTTTTGAAAAGTGCATATTTGTCAACAATAATAACGCATATAGATAATCAAAATGCACTTGTTCAAAAATACAAATAAAGAACTTACTTGATTTAAAAATATAAATATAATAATTTGATTTTTTTTAAAAGAAAAAAAACTTTTTGAAGTATCTTAATACTTAAACATAACTTAATACTTGAACTCTCTCAGTTATCAAATGTGAAATTTTATATTAATTTTACAAGAGTACTTATAATGTTAGTTTGTAATGGGCTAAATGCACGAATGGTCACATGATAAGTGCAATATCGAGCTCTTTATTGAATTCAGAGCTGACATTAGGCTTGTACTAGTTGCTCTATTTGGAAAACTTATATAAAATACCAGAGTTGATAATTTGGTAAATATGTTCAAGTATTAAAATTCTTCAAAAAGTTTTCAAAATGAAATAAAATTCTAATATTATAAATGTACTTTTAAATCAAGTTCATTTTGCCTACATATGTGCGTTATTATTGTTGAGAAATATGTGCTTTTTTTAAAAGGAGGTTTCAGCCAAAAGCATATTTTGGCATCAGTGAAGCGCATGAACTCTCTCACTGATTGGCTAAAAACACGTCATTATAGTTATCATATGAGTAATGCTGTTACATAAAATTATTAACTGATTGAATGGAAACACGTGATTGCAGTTATTATGCGACTCTGACGTCACACATGAAGGCTGTCAAATTTCATAACAAATTATTTGCCAATTTAAAGTCATTTTTATTTTACACTTTTTCAAATCTTTAAAATGAATATTTCCTGACCAATCAGGATGGACTGGATATGTTTCCAAACTGAAAATAAGCTAAACCTGCTTAACTATTTTACCCAGAAACCGCTAGATAAAAACAAGTAATATATAAAAATTAAGTCAATTCCTACTTTGAATGGATGAATAAAAAACATTTTACTAACGATTGAAAATTTGAATAAGATATATTAGTGAGAGTGTGAACTAATAATAGGAAATGAAACAAGTAATATAAAAAAATTTTTTTAATTCAATTCCTACTTAGATCAAAGAAGAAAAATTTTATTTTAGCTACTTTTAATTAAATAGTTATAATTAATATAAATGTTTTTCATATGACAGAATCGCAACATTAAGGGGCAATTAATTTTTATTAATTATCATTAAAGTATCGTATTTTCATCCAAAATAATCATGTATATAAAATTTCAGCTCAGTTGAAAGCTTTAAAATGTATTTTATTAACGATTGAAAATTCCACCAAGATAAATAAATAAATAGAGATCGTGAGCTAATAGTAGGAATCGGAAAAAAGAGCATGATTTGTCTGTATTGTTGTAACAATGCACACCCGGTTTGGCTAGTTTGGCTGAAAAACAGGTTTTCGACACCAACTTTTGTCTTTGTTTTAATAATTACAATGTTACAACAATAGAGACGAATCTAAGTTGGCGTCAAAAACTAGTAATTAATTTAATTAAATTTATTTAATTAATTAATCTTTGAAAAAACTGTATTATATAACATCAATTGTCATCTACTACAAGTTTAAAAAAAATTATTTGAACTTGATTGGATGAATAGAAAAAGTTATTAACGATTGAAAATTTGAACAAGATAAATAAATACATAAATATATATAGAGTATATAAGCTAATAGTAGGAATTGAAATAATTAACCAAATTTAATTTCAAGTAATTCCAATACTTAAAGTGAGAGTTTAGTTGCCATTGCATTAAACATTTTAAACAATATATTCCTACCACTCAGTAAGCACTAAAACAACAATAGATAAAAGCACGCTCAGAGATTACCAATTAGACGATACAAGAACATTCTCTCCGAATTAATGGTTAAATCTGGTTCAGTGAAGGAACAGAGGTTCCCGGGTTGGGAAATCACCAAGTTGGGATACCTGGTCTGTTTATCCTCTTTATTTACTGCAGCATTCTCGCCCTCGGCGCTTGCTTCTTTTTCGTAGCCACTGCTCAACGCTTTCTTTTCTTTTATACTGCCATTTCGCTGATAAGTGACTTCTCGTGAATTCCCAAACGTCCAGTTGGCACGTGTGGAGCTTGCGTACGGTGTTTAAGCAGCGTTTACGGCCTGTTAACGAATCGTAAAATTCTTTACCATCGATAGAACAGTTTTCTGCCTCCAAGCTGTGCGAGTAAATTATTAGTTTTGTTGTTTGTAGAAATACGTAATCTCTTTTGTTTCTGTACCTCTAATGGCATGCAATAGATTATATGATTGTTTTAAACGGGAAACTTTTTATTTAATATATAAAGAAGAAAGCGAGTTCGTGTTATTGTTCGTGTAAGCTTTCCCCAATAATAAACATAATTTTCAAATATTTATTATAACAATAGAAACTTTTGGGGAAAATAATTTTTATAACCAATTGACTGATTTATCTCATTTTCTAACTATTGAAAAATGTAAGAAATGCTGAAAATTATTCAAATTTTAAAATTATAATGAAACTCTCGTGCTTTCCTCAATCTAGAAGCACACAATAGGCTCAATTCATGACGGCCACATGATAAAGATAAACACTTGATCTCCATTGAATTCAAAACAGACATTAAACTAATTGTACTTGTTGTTATATTTGTAAAACTTAGGTAAAATTTTTCAAATTTCATAATTGGGTAAAGATGTTCCAATGTTATAAAAATATCTTCAAAATGATTTTAAAATTTCAAAAAAAAATCTTATTTTATGCATTTATTTTTTTAAAAAAAATGCATGTTGTCTACCTATATATGTGAATTATTGTTGTTGACAAATACCGTAAAATCCGGCGTATAAAAACGATAGCTTTAAAAATAACAAAAAGGATGGACATAAAAAAAAATTTACTTCTAGATGTAGCGATACACTGTTTATTTAAAAGAAACAACTTGCCTTATAAACAAGAACAGTTGTAGTTCTAGAAGTATACTATTTTTTCAAAAGTCTGGGATAATACCTTGAATAAATTTTTTCAAAATATAAAAACAATGTATATTAATATTTCAGATTTCTTCGTTAAAAAGGGGTTGCGCGTTATACGTCAAATATGCCTACAGTTAAAAAAAAATTAGCTTGAAAGTATTGGTGCGCGTTATACACCGGTGCGCGTTATACGCCGGATTTTACGGTATGTACATTTTAAGAGGTATTGTCTCTGCAAAGAGCAAAATTTAACAACTTCGAAGTTCATTAACTAATTAGCTGGAGACACATGGTTGCTTTTATCGTGTGGCTATAACATCACGTGAGTTTTTGAGCTAATTGGTTAGAGAAACACATGATTGTCATTATCATGTGATTATGACGTCACAAGTATTTAGCCCATTGTCAAATGAGAAACGACATGTTTACTTGTGTGAAAATGTATGAAAATCCTAGCGTAGATGAGGTGAGGCTTACTAAGAAGACTGTACAAGAAGATACGTGGAATACATTTTTTTATTCATTAATATACTGTTACATATATTTTCCATGCTTTAAGGTATCCCGTGATTTTAAAAAAGCGCATAAATAGATAATTTTCATGATATTTACTGTCACTTAAATTAGAATACCTGTATAAAATTGTTTTAAGGACATTTTGACAAAAATATTTAATACAATATTTTGGCAAAAAAGTAACTTATAATAACCTTTTTTCAAAATGTTCTCCTATAAAAAATGCTTCTAAAATAACAATATTTTGCTAATATAAAGTAAAGACTTCTCCAGAGAGTCTGAACTATTTGTTTTGAAAAATTCACATTATTTTCAGAGTTACAGCCAATTTAAATAATTATTAGCGTTTTTTTCTTAAAATTTCTCCCCTCTGTTGTAAAACATGGATAAACCCACTTCTAAGCTATATATTTCAAAAATTCTAGTTGAGCCTCTGACAGAGGTCTGAGCTATATACAGGCGAAATATTATTATAATAGAAGCATTTGTAACAAAAGAAGAATATTTTGAAAATGGGTCATTCTATGTTAAGATTTTATCAAAATATTATACTTAAATAATTTTTTATTGTAATACTATTCTTAAAACAATTTTATATGCATTTTCTAACCTAAGTGACACTAAATATCATAAATATTATCCAGTTATACGCTTTTGCAAAATCATGGTTCCATGCGTAGTCGGATACTTTAATGATAGTTTTAATCTGATTAGGCATACTATCAATATGATTTAAGATCTCATCCTTATCATGATTTAAACCAACTCAATAATTAATTTAACTTACAACCAAACCACATTTCAGTGAAGGCTCATATTTTTATCACTCCATGTTCCAAAATGTACAAAAGTGTTTCCATGATATTGAAATCTATTCAGTTAACGTGATCCGTGAGAATTGTGTGTTCATCAGACAACGCTGCTGACCATTAGAATTGTGTTTGTTAATTTACAAAATAAAAATTAAAAAAAAGAAAGAACGAAAGACTGGACACCATACTAACAGAGAAGATTTAGGGTTAAATCTGACGAGATTGATGCCAAATGTTGAAAACTAGTTATTGAAGCACCAGATTCAACCCTCCCATAATAAACATATCTATGTTGATCAGTTATTTTATATATTAATTAAATTTTAGTTTAATTAACACGTATTTCTCAAGTTTTTTAAACACTATACTTCCCTACAGTTAGAAATTTAAGTCTTTAAAAAAAAAGTAAGTACTTCTATACCAGCTGTCAAAAAGATATTTAAGTTGGTGCATTTGCAAAAAATCAATATAAGGCAAACAGGGGTCTACCCCAAATCGAAAAACAGGGCAAGGGTCTATGAGACTAAAAGTTTGGGAACCTCTGATTTACAGGAATACAGATTTCACAGTGTCATTCACATTGACCGGAGAACATCTTCAAAAACACAAGGCATATCACGGACAATGTTGCTGCTTCCCTTATTTGTGTAACAAGCACTGGCGTAGCTAGTTCTGATTGGGCCCTGTATCAAAACTCCTTCGGGGCCCTTTTATAGAAAAGAAAGCTTTGCTAGTGGTACTGTAGTGGTACATGTTGGGGGCCTCTGTCACTTGGGGTCCTGTATTATTGATACGGCAGTAGCTACGCCCCTGGTAAACAAGGTCCGTTTCACTGTCGATGGGGCATAGTACTCATATTCTTTCATGACCCCCCCCCCTCCCCCTCAGAAAAAGAGATTCAATGGTAATAAATCCGGTGGCCTTGGTGAATGAATTGCAGGACTTGTTTTTCGATGGTGACAGTCTGAGTCTGTCGTTTTCACCCTGTAACGTGTATGTTGTTGCGCAATGAACCGCCTTCATACAGATTGCGATGAACACTTGTGAACATTTGATACTGCAATATTCTTTCATTGGGGGTATCGGTCTTAGTAAACTTGCTTAGCTCGGTGGTCACTTTCGCCAGCTATCTCTTATGTGTGATCTCTGAGAGCTCTTGATGTGTATAAAACGATTAATCTCATCACTAGTAAATCAGCTGGTGCACTGATGACAGCGGGAGTGGTCGGCTGAGCTGTACACTGGTCGGTTACACACAGCACCCTCTACATACCCATGCGTACATTTGCGGACATACTTTCCGAAGTGAAATCGGTTTCCTGACGTATTCCCTGCCTCCCCACGAAATTTGAAAGAGAAGTTTTGAATTCCCCTATAATTAATTTTATCACTATTAATCATGACTCTCTAGCTAAGCCTCTTTCTCAATGTAATAGTCATATATTTCGAATATTATGAGAATACACTCTACTCTTTTTTTTACACGATTTTAAAGTAACACGGTACACAAATTTAAGGTTTTCTTTTTGCATAAATATTTTGTTCTAGCACGAATCTCTAAAAAAAATTGGGGATTTGTCCCCTTACGATAGGGACGATTTGATCCAATTTATGACAGTTTTTGATAGTAAATAATAACGAAGTCGAGGATGAAATCAGGTTTAACAGATGATTTAATTTGCGTGGGTTTGAAATTTATTACATGTATGGAACATTTTCTTACTCGTAATTCTGACGTAGAGCGTGCATTAAAATTTCAACGTAATCATAAGTTTGATGTTATCAAGTATTGCATGATTGTTGTTGTTGCTTCTGCCACCTACCTGACATAGTCAGATCGAAGCCCACGAAATTCATTGTGGCAATGGGCTAGATATACGCCTGTCGTTGGCTCTAAAACTTGAGCACCATACAGGTGACAGTACGATTTAGCTCGGAGAAATTCCCGAAGGAACGATAGATGGCGACACCACCTATCTCCACCTCTACAATTTAGGCATGGAACTGAATTGGAGGGAAATTTTCTCTAGTTCCCTGCACTCGTGATTCAGCCAACAAGACTTTCAGACCCACTGATTTAACGAGCACGTGCTCCGCGTGTACTCGGAGGGTATTTGGCGGTACGGGCATCGAACCCAGGCCTCCCGGTGCTCTAACCACTAGGCTACCCACGGCCTAGTATTACATAAGCAGCTTGAGCCGCTAATGAACAAAAAAAACCAACTGAGGGCATTGATAACGAACGAAATTCTTCATTTGAATCAAAAACCAACAGTTGTACTAAACATATCTGACACATCTATTGATGATGGCATTTTTAATCCAGTTCTTATTAAACACGCAAACTTGTTATCGAGTACGATGAATAGTTGCTAGTTAGTATGGTTATATTCCTAATTTCAATTTGAATTTTTATATGTATTACGTACTTATGGACTGAATTTTCACTGTACACTAATTTTAATTTATTTTGTACTAAAAAGGAATTGTTTTTGTTTTATGAAAAGCAAACATAAATTTTATTATTACTTTTTTTAGCGGTTTTTTGAAAATATTTGAAGATTTTTCACCTTACACGGTTTTTTTTAAAATTATGTGTGGAACATATCCCCAAATTTACCACATGTATTTTTTAATCCTTTTTTTAATCTCCATATCCCCATATCTCCATTTAAAAAAAAAGTTATCGCAAGTAGTCAAACACCATATGTATCATAATTGGTGTGTAGGTGACCATTTTAGAGAAGTATATTTGATTGAATTCAGTATATTATGTAAGTTCTTATCTTAAAAGTGTAAGAATATTTCGTTCCAAGATACTTAATTTTCTTCTTTCATAAATATCGTAAAAATTTAGTCTTGCATTATTGTATTATACCTTATTTAAATTATTTCTAAAAAAAGTTTAATTCTAACACAGTAAATGATGACGGATTATAACATTCATGAATCTCTTTATACATACCCAAAGAGAGCGTTTAATGGAAAATTAATTACTCAAGTTAAGGCTTTTTTAATCGAAAATTTACAATCTATTTAATGTTACAAAAAGTAACAAAGAATTAATTGAAACGCACATAAATTTTTTAAAAAATCGAAATCCATTAAAAACATTATTTTTTTCCTTTTAAATCACTTTAAAGTGAGGGTAAATTTTATTAATGTACTATATGCAGTTTTTTTTATAGGATAAAAACGACATTCATTAACACTTTTTAAAAATTTCTGATTGCCCACCGGATACATTTAACACAAACGCTTTGATTTTATTCTAGCGCATTTACTCTAATTCAATACTATTACTAACCCTAATGGAACGGAATTGTAGTCTATAGAACGCAGACGATTTCCTGTTCCGAATCGAAAACAGATACTTAACGTCGTTTAGCGAATCATTCATTTTCATTTGCTGATTTATGTTTTCCTGCTTCTATCTTTAATCGTTTGACGCTGATATATCGGAAGAAAATCGTCGATTAAATAGTTTTTTTGAAGCAGTGATTTACCGAAAATATCGGAAATTGGTTGACGAGTCTTTCTTTTATGTTGTTATCCCAAAGTTAACGAGTCCTTTTTGAAGATAATTCGATTATGTTTGCTGAGCCATGTAGTTTGTCCAACGGAAATTACTTATAATTGGGATTCGCGGGGAAAAACTACAGCGCGGGGGAAAAAATTGTTGACATTAATTGCCTTCCAAACACTAATATGATTTTATTTAATGCAATTAGGAATGATTAAAACCGATAGAAACTATCTGATCTGGAAGTTAATAAAATTAATTTAATTTTCTAGAGCTCGCGTGATTTGACTTTTTTTTGTTGCTAAAATATATCAAAGTGTGTTAGCAAAGACTATTTTAATCATTTGTACTATTATGTTTGTAACTGTAACCATTACGAGATTAGAATGGTAATAAACATTATATCTATTTATTTACTGGTTGTAATTCCATTACTGGAACTTCTTGAAAATAGTTAAAAATCGTTAATGGGTAAATTGTGCAACGTTTTTTTTTTCTCCGTTACATTTTTGCAGAGTATTTCCAATTTATGATTAAGCTTAAAAGGAGAAAGATCTGATTTTTTTACTAAAAATAAGTGCATTCATTCTAGATAATTGAATTTGTTTGGTGAATTAATTGTTTAAGTAATCATCGTTCATTCTGAGCTAAAAAAGATAGAATGTTAAATATATATATTTAACCTTTTATATATATATATAAAGCTATTTTTTCTAATAATGTTATTAGGTATAAGGAAAAGTTTTGTCGTTTTTGAATGCGTGCACTTTTATGCGCTTTCTATGATTAACAAGAATTCATATCCGACTGAAACCGGTTTAAACAGTTAGATTAATATATGTGATTGATGATTTATACACATTCTTTTTCGTATTTTAATCACAGTTCTTTTTAAACTTGTAAAACTCTCAACCTGAGTGAAGAAAAAATGCATTTAAGACATTGTAACGTTGTATGAGTTCCAAAAAAGGAATAATGTGATGGAGGCACAAAAAATTTGTATGACGTGTTTGGAGGTCGCAATAACATGTTGAACATGCCAAAGATGATTTGCGAAATTTCGTTTGGGGGATTTTTCTTTGAAAGATGAACCCAGATCATGAAGGCCATTAGATATCAATGCCGAAGTGCTACGCTATATGATCAGGACATTTCTCAGGTTAATTTTTTCTGAAGTGATTCGAGGACTTCACTGTGCAAAACACGTTTACTTTGGAACTATCCCTTTTATATTCTAGGATGTCATGAGGATTTTCCGACCCCCAAATTTTAACATTATGACACCTAATGCCCTCTATGAATAAACTTAGGATATACTCCTACCAATCCGACTTAAAACGGGTCAATTTTATTTAATATTTCGTACGTTCCTAACATAAAAAATTGTTTAATTTATACATATCCTGTATAACAAGACTATTAGTAGTGCTTTTTCTGGCAGCCGTCATTAACCCTTTAACTGTCAAGCTATTTTGATGATTTGGGTACACAAATTGTCAAATTTTTTGAACCAAAGAACTTCTAACCTCTAACCTTTGAAGTCCTCAGTAAAGTGCTGCCATCTATTGAATCGAGCACACATTAACTTTTCTCGAGAATCAGTCGGGTTTGGCAAAGGGATGAAGCCGAAATAAACGTCTCCCGATATATATTCGGGTAAAACAATACGATGCACTAAAAAAAATTACCCCGAGTAATACTCGGGCGTGACATTTTCGAACACCAGTGCTGTACCCGAGATTATCTCGAGCATGACACTTAAAAGGTTAACACCTATACATAGGAGGCTCTTTAGTTGCACCGACAATTTACACCACTTTTCGAAGGGTACCGCAAGGTCCAACAGTTTGCACCATGACCCGTCAGATACATACCTTCAGTTTTCAGTAAAATATTTCTGGCATTAAAAATGAAAAATTGGAAGTTTTCAAACTTCTTTCAGAGTATATTTATTAGCCATTTCGGAATCTTCTGAGTTTTATGGAACTAGAAATGCACGGAAAAACTTTCCGAATTTTTAGAAACCCCTCAAAGCATTGTTCCAAAAAGAACAATTTAAAAAATACCTTTGTTCAGGCTAAACCTTAAATCTTTTTCAATTCCTACTATTAATTCACTCTCCCTATATATCTCATTCAAATTTTCAATCGTTAATAAATTACTTTCTATTTATCCATTTTAGTCCAAATACATTTTTTTAAACTTGTAGTAGATGACACTTGAAGTTAACAGTTTTTTCAAATATTAATTCATTAGTTAAACTTAGTTAATAAATAAAAAGTAATAAACAAAAATAATAGTTCAAATGCATATAAGAAAAGAAAATCGTTCGTTGTGTCCCTGTAGTGCAATGGATAGCGCATTGGACTTCTTATCCAAAGGTCGTGGGTTCGAATCCCACCTGGGATGGCCTAGTTCCTGAAAATGTGATATCTTTTTACTATACTATTTTATTGGAATAATTAAATTTAATTAATGAATAAATAGTAACAAACAACAATAATAGTCTAACACCATATACTGAAAGGAAAATGGAAAATAGCAAGGAAAATCGCTTTCTGTTTTGGCCCTTAATATTGTGATTCTATCATATGTATATACATATTCATATTAATTGTAATTATTTAATAAAAAGTAACTAAAATAAAATTTTTCTTTGTTGACCTAATTAGGAATCGACTTCAATTTTTTGTTACATTACTTGTTTATATATAGCTGAAATTTTTCTAAAAAAAATTACTGAACTTCAAATTTTATAAAGGTTGTGCCTAATTTTATAAAAGCAGTTTTCAATAAGCTTTGTAAAAAGGTAACATTACTCGGATTTAAGACATTTTGAAATTGATTTCATAGAATATATAATTTAGTTTTTTTTTTTCAATTCTTTTGGGATTCACTGTGCATTATACATAATACATGTTAAAGTACTAATGACGATAATTTAAACGACACATGCTCAAATTTTCAGAGATAAAAGTTCATAAAAATGCAAGTGTATCAAATGCCGGAACGAACCAATGAAAACAAATAAAGTTACTCAATATAAAATGATTCGGGAAAAGAATATTTTTCGAGGCATTTTTTTTTTTTAGAGCGAACAAATATTTTTTGATCGTTTGCTCAAGGTGTCCAACAAAAAAAGAAATAAATAGATAAACAAAAATTGCTAAAAGCTTGGGGCTTCCAAAACCGCTAAAATGAAAGAAAAATAATGTAACTTTTTTCCCGCTTTCCAGGTAATTCGAATCTTTTGGAAAAGAAATTGCGAATTCGATATTTGTCGAAGAAAACACTTTTCTTATCACAACTGCTGAATGAAAAAGAGTTACACGTAAAAAAAAAATGGTGGAAGAGGAAAACGTAACATTATAACAGCAGTTGAACGAAATTTTTCGATTTGCTCATTTCTCAGCTCACATAGAGAGGCAAAAACAAACAAAAAATGATGAAAATAAAAACTAACTAAAAAGAATTTCTTCACCGGTGAACGCAATTTGGTTTACCTTAAGAATTTTTTTTTTTTGGCGGGAAAGTTGGAACAAATATTATTACGGTGGTTGCATCTGTTTTCACGGTTATTATTATTGAATGAGGAATTCTTTCTTGAAACTCACTTATGAGAAAATAATGGAAAATAAATGAATACCTAATTTTTCTCGCCATTGCGTGCTCAGTCAAATGAATATAAGAAACATTTTTCGTTCTTTTGAAAGCAATTTTCGAATTTCCTGCCTTTTTAGGAATGCGAAAGTGAATTGAAAATTATTCCTCCATTCACAAAAGTAATATATAAATGATATGCATTTAACTAATCAGTTATTTCCTTTTTTTAAATCTCTAGAACAGAGTTTATGTAACATAAACACCTTTTCCTGCTCCTCCTTAAATATATTAAAAGAAAAAGCCCAAAAAGATGAGTATATAAAATGTGTAAAGATTATTATAAAATAGATGAATATACCCTACTGGCCATTAAAACTACTACATCAGGATGAAATGCAAATATTTATTGGACAAATATATTATACTGGAAATAACAAGTGATTAAATTTTCAAGAAATTTGGGTGCACAGATCCTGAGAAATAAGTACCCAGAAAAACCACCTCTGGAAGTAATAACAGCGCTTATACTCTTGGGCATTGAGTCAAACAGATATTTGATGGCATCTATAGGTATAAATGCCGATACAGCTTCAACACAATGCCACAGATCATCAATCTTAGGGACTGGCGTACGGCGTCGAGTCATTCACTCGGCAACCATGGACCAGACGTTCTTTATTGGCGAGAGATCTGGTGAACTTACAGGTCAGGGCAACATCCAAACATTTTCCGAATCAATCAAGGTCCGTACAGTACCAGAAACATGCGGTCGCGCATTATCCTGCTGAAAAGTATGGTTTCACTGGGTTCGAATAAAGGGTAGAGCCACGAGTCGTAACACACCAGAAATGTAACGTACACTGTTCAAAGTGCCGTCAATGCGAACTAGATGTGACCGAGACGTGTATTCAATAGCACCCAACAACCTCACGCCAGGTGATGGGTCAGTGGGACGATGACGAATGTATGCTGCTAACGTGCGTTCACCACGATAACGCCAATCACGGATATGATCATCTTGATACTGTAAACAGAACCTAGATTCACCTGAAAAAATGACGTCTCGCCATTCGTGCGTCCAGGTTCGTCGCTGATCCTACCACTGAAGATGCTCCTGTCTGTGATGCAGCGTCAAGTGTAGCCGCTACCATGGTCTTCGAGCTGAGAGTCCATGCTGCTGCAAACGTCGTCGAACTGTTAGTGCTGGCACTTGCAAACGACCGCAATTCTTGACTCAATGCTCGTGACATGGCTGCACGATCCATTAAGGTCTTGCGGGTAACATAGCTGTCTTCTCGGCTGCTAGTGATAGGGAGCCCTTCAGATCCAGCACGGCGTTTCGTATAACCATCCGGAACCTATCGATTTCATATTCTGCTAACAGTCATTGGATCTCGATCGACGCGATCAGCAGTAATGCAATAGGATAAACCGCAATCCTGGTACGCTACAATTCGATCTTTATCTAAGTCAGAAATGTGCTGATACACATTTCTACTCCTTACACGAGGCATCACAATAACTGTTCACCAGGCAACAACATTCAAATGCAATTTGGGTGCAAGAAACCAGCTGAACAATTTCCTCATTTAAACACTTTATAAGTGTCGCTACCACCGCATGCTTTGTCTGAATGCGCTGAAAAGCTAATCATTTGCCTATCACAGCCCCTTATGATTATTATCCTTATGTCGTTTAAATTTCACGTTTGTTACATGTCGCCTTCTTGTTGTAGCAATTTTAATGGCCAGTAGTATATATCTTTTTAAAACATTTTAAATATTTTGATACATTTATCTTACCCAATTTCCTATGCTTATAAGGTTAAGAGTAGTATAACGTGTTTCTTATATTCTCATTTTCAGACATTCACACGAACACAAATCTGAGTATTTTGCATAAAATGCTCGTTCTTCTTGCATCCATTCGTTAATGTATTTATTCTTGAACATCTTTTTATTTGATAAAATCTTTTCTTCCCTTTCATCTGGTCAGTATTCCAATATCACGCACACAAATAATGGCATCTTAAATTATCTTAAATATAAATCTTCTTTGAAACAAATATTGCAAACTTAAGAAAAGGAAAAAGTAGCACTATTGTTTTATTTTTTTTAAAAAAATCACATTTGTGTATGCATTTATTCTCATACATTACATTGAGGTAGAGCTCTCAGCAGCCATGAGTACCACAGGAACGTTTTAAAGCATAGGTCAACAGGACTCCGGCCTAGGCCTCGTTCTTGGAGGTTTCGTGTTGAAAAAAGGTGAGGTATTTCGGAACATCCCTTGTACATTCCAATTTTTCCAAAAGTTTCAAAACAAAACGTAACGAAAACACAAATAACGTTGTAATGGTCTTCCCCCTGAGGCAGCCGTCTCTTTATATACTGAACCTAAATCTGTAGGAGGTAAAGATTGATTACCCAAACTAACCATGAAAAATCCAATTTATTACTACCAAATATAATAATCCAAGGCAAGCAAACTATAGAGGGAAACTCTAGAATGATATAACGATAGCTCAGAACCCTATGTGAATAAGCGCTTGAAATCCTAATAGCTTAACTTTACTCAACGTTATCCTAAGAATTCTAACTTCTTTAATTTATTCTGATAGTTAAAGTCCGTCCTATAATCACGCGTCGACATTCAGATCCTTACCGTAACAGCACCGCTTTCAGCAACTCAGCACCTTTTCTACCTCCTTACGATTATTATATATGCTAGTTAATCGGCATATCATGGTTTCTTCTTGAGAGGGATGGCTGTGAAATAACTCGATTGCTGGCCCAAAGATTCCCAAAGAGGATTAATAAAAATTCACGTAAAGCTCCGTTACAACGTACATACAATTATATATTATGAAATTGATATGAATATTAATCTACACCAGGGATCGGCAACCTTTTAATTGTGGCTTGCCAAACCAATCTACCAATATCATTCAGCGTGCCATTATGCCAGAGTGCTAATGTATCAGTCATTTATATGCAATCCGCCCAGCCAGTATGGTGGATTTATTACTCGGCTTGTAATCGAGTGGGCTCGTGTTCGAATTCCGAATAAGGCATGGATGTATCTTCGGGAAAAGAAGTCGTTTGAGATGTATTCCCGTCTCGAATGGAAAGCAACACACCCCTTCTGCTCTATGCTGGGATCGTCGCTTGTAATAGTCTATATTCTTCTATGATTGTATTTTTCTGTTGATCTTTCTCGTCTTTCGTATGTATCCTAGGATGAAACACACGACGATAACAACATTTATATGCATACGTTTGCACAGGAAAGGGGACACTCCGTTGGTGGTACCGTTTAAGACTTTCGAGCACCAATTGATGTTTTTAAATTCTGTAGGGGTAGGTTGGGGTACTCTCTATATCATATTGGACATATTTGAAACAATTTGACTCCCACGATAATGCATATGGAGTTAAAGAATAGAGGCCAATAATATAAATTTGCTGTATATTTACATATTATGCGTAATTTAAAGATATTTCTTAACATAAAAATAAACGGCATAAAGTACTCGTATAACTATTTCTTGAACATAAAGTTTAAAAAAATTAAAATTGTTCTTATATTATGTATTTTTAAAAATTTATTAAAATAAGAAATAGGCAACATGAAATATAAGTATTCCCCTTCATTATGGTTAAATAAAAAAAATTAAAATTTTTTAATTCGAACTTATTGCTTGTACCACTCTACTTCATATTGCAAAATCAAGGGTGTAATTTGGACTTTAAATTTGATACGATTTAGAAGAGATTCCATTGTTAATAACTTCTTTGTAGACTCGAAATATATTTGTAGATGATAAAAGCTTTGTTGACTTAGATATGTAGAACCACAAAAGCGGAAAGTAGAATACGTGAAATTTCTTCTCTTCGAAAATTTAAATCTCTCTCCAGCAATGACTTTCAAATAACTTACGCATTAGATGTAGATTTATCTTTAATCTTTCAGATTTTTTTCTTAGTTCCATAAATGTCCATAATTCTGAAGATGTTTGTCAAACAAGGTTTATTACAAGTTTATCAACTTCCACTCACTCGAAAATTGACTAATATGAAAATCAGTAGTGAGTGCCACTGAGAACTACTCTGCGTGCCACATGCGCGACCCCTGATCTACTCTATGTTATATTGTTCTAAGAATATTATACATTATTACGCAATTCAACCTTTTGTTATTTCTCTTATTAGGTAGACTGCGAATAGCAGAAAGACTTGCAAGTGGGACATGCCAGTCTAAAGAATGCATTAGAGCAGGTAAATATAATCTTTTTTTTAAAGCGTTTTGTTACATTTGCCACAGTGGTTTTCCTTTACAGCCCTCTCTTTGACAACGACGTTGTTTTTCTCGCTTTAGTAAAAAATGACCAATACAATCTTTACGGATGTCTTCTTTTGCATAAGAAGGTACAGTCGAGATTCTAGGTCTACCTCTCATTATTATTATAGTTTTTATTAGACTGTTGTTACAGCGCTTCGGAACTCCTTCAAGTTTAGCCCTTCATCTTTGTTGAGAATTTTGTGAATTATCCAGGCTTTTACCATAGCCATATCCAGTGAATGTATAAAAAGTGGCCAGTTTTACTTTTTCCCACGAATTTTAATGGAATAAAGTCCAGCTAACCAGTCGTGGTGATCCGCACCACCCATATATTTGTTGTAAGAATTTATCAAATTTGGCATTTTCACGTTAATTTTATCTTTGAGTCCTCTTACTCGTCTCTTCACATCAAAGAATGGTTCTGAAGTGCTAAAATTTGTGGCAACAGTGACAGTACTATTGTCATTCCATCGCACGAGGAAGATCCTAGAGTTCTCGTCAAATGCAAAATAAGACGTGCCTTTTTCTTTCTTCCGCATAGATTTGAATTCTTCTAAAGGACACTCGTGGTTTATCCGATTTTCTCGTACGGTTCCTGTAGCTCGAAAACCCTGTTCACCAAGACTTTTCGAAAGATCAATGCTAATAAAAAAGTTATCAGAATA
This sequence comes from Trichonephila inaurata madagascariensis, assembly GCA_019973955.1. NCBI lineage: Eukaryota > Metazoa > Arthropoda > Arachnida > Araneae > Nephilidae > Trichonephila > Trichonephila inaurata. The sequence goes on from BMAV01024807.1 coordinate 31,086, forward strand.
TAAAGTGTAACTTGAAGGGTTCACAAAATTCTCCGTTGGATTCATCACAACCCGAGTAAAGAGAAGTATCATTTTTTTTGCATCAGATTCTTTACCGCAATAGAGAGAAAAATTGTAGCAATATCCTTCGCTTCCTCAGAGAGCTCAAAGTTTATATCCAAAATGTATTGGCTTGCCTCGGATCAATTGTTTCAGTCTATTTCTACCGCAGTACATGATGATCATTTCATCAACGCTTACACACATTTGCAGAGAAGTGTCCAAATTTCATAGAATTATTATTGAATATGGCAAACAAAGGCTTCACTTTGAAGGATCGATCCTGGGCATGCTGACTTACAGTTCCGTTGTCCACAAAGTGTAAATAAGATTTCAACTTTTGGAAGCGGTTTCATGACATGGCATTTATCACAAGGGCAATACCAAGGTCTTCAGCATCTGACCAATAATCACGTTCACAAATATTTGAAGGATAACCAGTTAGAAGCAAAATTCCTATACAAACACGTTTTTCGTCAGCATTGGTAAAGAAATCGTGTTCGTTTTTTACATCTGCTGCATATCGCATAGTTACTTTTATAATGTGTGAGATCATAAACTTCACCGGAATAAAACTGTTCAAAAAAACTCTCTGAGAGTTTTATCTTTCAATGCAGTTTCCATCTGTTTGAGAAAGTTACTTGCAGTTGATTCAGCCTGTGTTTCCCATTTTGTATAATGCGGTGATTTGATATCCAAAATGACTGGTGTTTTTTAGCTTTTTTCTCTGCTCTTCGTTGTCGAACAACCAGAGCTTGTGGATGCTTCAGGCTGGAAATTATCTCCAGTTCTTACCTCATAACACCCAGGAACATTGGAACAACAGGAACATACTACTTAGTACACCTGTAATTTACCTGATCAGACACACCTCAGAAAAATACTTCATGAAGGCATAAAGCTGTCAATAAGGAAAATTAAGAAGCCGACTTTGCAAAAACTGGCAAAAATTTTAAAGAAATGCATTATGTTCTGTTGTCACCCGTACTGCACTCTCCGTTTTGCTACTTCATCACGAAGACGACGAAAGAACTTTAAGTCAATGACCGGCGCACCTTTGTTAAAAATACTGAGGAGCGATTTCAACAGCTTTAAGTCCTTCACTATGTGTTATCTTAGGAGTTTGTATGGTGTCCTCAACGTTAGCGTCTTTATGATTTTCCAGCATTTTTTCATGAACTGTGACAGACAAAGGAATGTGGGACGTTGAACGGTTCTGCAAGCAGGGTTTTTCGACCTGCAGGGTAAGGCTGAGTTATCCGGACTTCCGGATAATCAAGTGCTGGATTTTCCGAGACTCTGCTATACTAGTTCATTTTTTTAATAGAAATGCACCCGTTTTTTTACTTTTGCATTGTATTTTTACATAGTCTGCACACAAAAAATCTAGCCATGTCTCTGTTCGTACATGGCTTTTCACTCTAATACGATTTAAAATAGTTAATTGCTCATCTGAACCTGTTTTCGAAAATTTTCGAGCAAAAAGACGTAAATTGAAAGTAAAACAAAATTGCTAATGGGGTACTAATTAAGACTCAAGCACCAATAATTTTTAAAAATACTACGAGGGGGAGGGGGTATCTTCTATATATCAGCCTAAGAGTAGACTAACCCCCGTTGTACAAATTATACAAATGTTCATACTTATTGCTCAAATTGAAAAACTGTAATTTAGAGCATATTTTTTGTAACTAATGTTCTATCTTCTTAAGTAATTATTGTTTCATCTTAAAAAAAAACTTGGCGAAATATTGGCGATACAGCCAAGTTGGCATCATTTTGGGTGAATTGCCAATCATATGGATACTTCTGGAAATTTCTGAAGAAATCTATAACATCACGATCTATGACGTAAGCGGGTTTTTCGAAAAAGCGCTGGAAAGTCGGGAGGGGGGGGGGACTCTTTAGGCAAATCGTTTTCTTGGCGCTCCTCTTAAGTTAAATTCAACTTTTTATTCCTATGGCTCAGTCTAAGAGCAAAAGATATCAAACCATCATAATGATGGCAGTTAAACTTTTAGCTCCGTGAAAGTTTCCGTATACCAATATTACCGTAAAAGCTTTAAACTAAAATTTCATGTTTACGAGTACACTAATAATTAAAATTCGCTTCGGTATTTCTTGCACATTCAAGAATATCAATATTTTGTTTATATTAACTCCTAAACACATCATAAAATACGGATTGAGCTTTTGTCACTTTTGTAGGAAGCTTAAGTGTATTTCTCATTCATTTATGAGTGTTCCCTAATACAAGTGCTACAAGTATAAGTTATATATATATATATATTGAAAACCACTATAAGGAGTATCATCTCTTTATGACATTTTCCCCAATAAACTGGATTTGTATTGCTTTTGAATTAATTCTGGTACTGTCACTGATTCTCCATAAAAATTTTGTTTTAATGATAAATAATTTAATACAGGGGGGTAACTGTGTTAATCCAATAAAATTTAAATCTTTATTTTTCTGACCCTGCAATTTTTTTGTATTATTTCCTGTCTGTCTACCTCGAAAGACCGATTTGTAACTCTAAGCCCTCTGTATGAGTTTGAGTAAATAAATAAATAAAAATCATTCATGTTGCTTCAGAGAATGGACTAAAATCATGTGACGTCATAGTCACATGATAAAGACAAACACGTGCTTCTAGCCAAATAGTTCGTAAATACATGTGACGTTGTGGCTCTACGTTAAATGTAATCACGCGTTTCCAGTTCATGCGCTTCTTTGTTGCCAAGTTTTGCTCCTTGCAGAAGCTTTCTTTTAAAAAGCACATTATTTTCAACAATAATAACGTTCATAAGTGAGCTAAATACGCTTAATTTAAAAGTACAAAAATAAAAAAAAAAGATATTTTTTTAATTTTAAAATTTTTTTGATGAATTTCTTTTATTATATTTAAGCATTTTTACTCAATTAGGAAATGTGAAGTTTTGCCTTAATTGTACAAATCAAATATCACAAGTATAAGTTAGTTTAATGCCAGTTCTTCTGAATTAAGTTACGAGCACATGATTGCTTTTATCATGTGACCGTCATGAATTGAGGCCATACGACGTTAATAACCAACTAGTCAATCATTATAAGTAGAAATCTAAACAAGGATATATTACAAAAATCCTTTTTATTTCGAATGGGCTGCGCATTGGTGTTTTACCATTGTAGACGTAGTACATTCCACGGAAGCTGGTATCTCTTCTTAGTGCGGCACCCTATAGGCAGATACCAATCGCAGCAAGTAATTTTGATACCCAGTTTCCTCCCCAGAGGAAGGCACCTGAGTTTTGACGATGCGAACCTGTACTAGGATAAAAGCCCTCGTGTAGCTGAACAGTGCGACGTTAATATTCCCTCACTCACCCTGTACTAGGATTTAATTTTGCCGAGAGCACCTAAGCCAAACAGACACTCTAGGGATCTTTAACATGCCGTATAATCATACGGCATGACCACTGTTCATTTTCTGTATCATGAAAATCCACCAACTTGGGCTGGAGTCGAACTCGCAACCTTGGGTGCAGAAGGCCAGCGACATACCAACCACGCCATCCTGCCGGCATTACTAAAATCCTTGAAACTATTACTTTAATAACTGAAATTTCACATAAAAATATTTTAAGTACGTCAGTATTTATGTTAACCGAACGTATAAGATCTTATCATTCGTCTCCAAAAGACTTTCCGGAATAAAATGTATTAATCTCCACGCAATTGCTAAAGACTATGAAAATTAAACTTCTATCCCCTGCCACATTTTTTTTCTCCACTCTACATTTATTTAGAGTTAAAATTGCCTCAAAGTTAGTTGAATGTGACAAAGTCTTCCGCTGATTTAAGAGCTCTGTTGAGAACTTTTTTGAAAGCCATTAATATTCTTCTAATTCCAGAAGTTCTAAAGTAGAACGTTTCAGCCGCGGGCAAAATTTTCTTGGACCTTCTTTGCATCCAATTAATTGGTACCTCAGAGGAATTTCCGAAAAAGCTTCGGAACTTTTTCGCTTTAATGAATTCGTGGAACTTTAAAGGGAGAACGGCATCAGAGATGCCAAGTATTAATTTCAAAAGACCTCCCGCGATATGAAATTTAGAGGATAACTTCTGTAAAAAGTTCAGCGGCATGGTTGTGTCGTTAGATTCGGTACATGTATGTCTTGAAGAGTCTTAGAAGTTTAATAAACTTATCTAGAACAACCATTGGTCAAATAGGTAATTAAGACGTACAGAAAAGTTGCATTATTTTTATTGAATTCGTTGGATTTTGAATACATTAAGGTATTTGACAATGTAAAGAGACAAGATTTCTAAAATTCCATGCGATTAGAGTAATTTTGTTATTTTGTGGATGTGTGTGTATGACTTAAATTAACCCTTAACTTCGCAATTTTTTAAATTTCTATGAAAAAATTATATCAGCTAGTTCTCAAGTAATAATAAAAAAGAAAAAAATGAAAAAAAATTAAGCAGTTTTAAATTGAATTTCAGCCACCTTTTTGTTTGTTGCAGAAATGCAACATTGCGCAGTAGTACTGTAAATTATAAAACATTTTTTATATGAGGATTTTTTTATTCATCATAAAATGTTTAAATTTCTTACCTGGTAATTTATTTCGTCAATAAACAAGAGGAAGCATAAAATATAATGGATTCTTTTTATAGCAAAAACACAGTTCTTGAGGCATATGATTTTTATAATTGTTGTGATTTCTGGAAAAAATGTACTTACATCTAGTAACAAAATTAGCATGCATTTTGTTGCAGTAATCTTTTTTTTCTCAGGTAAGTGATTTGTAGGTTATTAAAAAAAATATTGAGTATGTTAAATTAAAATAAATCATATGTTGCAGAAATGCAACAGTGCGAAGTTAAGGGTTAATGAAAAACACCAATAAGGAAATTATGACAGTTTAAATTTGTTAAAATGAAGTATCTTAGGTAAAATTTAATGAAAATTATACCAGAACTGAAAACGTTTTACATGGAATTCGGAACCATATAATTAAATTAATTTTTTTACGCAACATTTTTAACACAGTTATAAAGGCAATGAACTAAAATCTAAAATATATTTACAATTACCAAAATGTTATGGTTCATTGCACATTTTCTTATGGAAGAATTTACAAAATGCACGGAGTTCGTGACAATAAACTGTTAAAAATACAAAAACACTATTGATGTTAGAGCTAAATCCTCAGTTCATTGTCTTTATCATACTTTAAATAACATTAAAGAATAAAATTATAAAAGTAAAAATGTGATAAAAATACATTTACAAATTTTTGAGATTCCAAGTTTTAAAAAACCTAACTTATCCAAAAAAAAGTGCAAGCTTTATAAAAGGCATTTAAAGTTTTGATTCTCTTATTTTACTAACAAGGGGAGGGCACGACTAAGGAAATTCATTTGGTTACGAGACTTTGTGTAATAGTAGTACTCCTTTAGGGTGTTCTACCCCCAATGTAATAGCGTCGAATTACCAGTCAATTCGGAGAAAATAGCCTTCGAAATTCCTGCTTAGCTTTTAAACAATTAAATTTCAATTATCTCCAACGATGCAATGGCTTGATTGGTATAGTACCTGTTTACCACTTGACCAGCCAAGGTTCGAGTCGCGCAAAATATATATATAGCATAAATATATGTTAAATACCAATTTCAAGTAGTCGTTTTAAAATTTTAATTTTGGAAGTTATCCGTTTGTAGAAGAGGTTTGAGGAATGTAAAATCTCCAGGCTGTTTTATTACCATATATAGCAAGTGTCTATATCGATCTTGTCTCTTAACATGAGTTCATTCAGTTTTTATAATCCTTTATAAAAAACTAAAAATGAAAAGAAAGACTTTAAAAAGAAATATTTTTGAATTTCCTCTGCAAAATTTAAAATCTTCAAGTGGGTAAAGAAGCAAGGTTTGTTGTCCCAGGCCAGGGTTTCTCAAACTGGGGAGCGCGCCCGCCTACGGGGCATGATAACTCCACGAGGGGGGTTCGAGCATAATGAAAAGTCGAAAACAAAAGAAAAATTTAAAAAATTATTAATTTACTGAAAGTAAAAAAAAACAAAAAATGCATTCTTACATAATAAAAAATAAAATACACATTTACACTAATATAATACATTTATAAATGTATCAGCACTGCACAATATATTTTATAATTAATTTAACAATACTAAGTTAAGAACAAGTTTAATAATTACCAGTCACCACATGGTCTTGTATAAAAAATTATATACAAAAATTAACACTTACCTTGATAATTTTTGTATGGTTTATAATTAATCCCTTAACTGCCTATTAAAAATTACACGATTATCTCTCTATTACCACCGCTTTCCACGGAGGCCCGCGTATGTGATGTATTCGGGAGGGGAAGAAAAGAAATAAATAAGCAAATCGTCTGAAATAAGTAAATCCTTCGCATACATTGTCAAGGTCCTTTTATTGCATTCCAAAGCCTTCGGAATAATTTTATGGGTAGAAATGCACAGAAAAGATCGTATTCCGGAAAGACGTATATGTACGTCCGAGGCAACTAACGCTTTGGCTGGGTGAGAATTATATAGCACTTAAGAGGTTGAAGTTGCATTGTAGCTTTAGGGTCAAAGTATAGTATTATTGAATTCACACAATACGTTGTTATTGTATGGAGGAAGGGGGGGGAAGAGGAAAGTTAAGATTGAATATTGGTTCGCAAATATAGAAAGTTTGAGAAGCACTAGCTTAGACAGTCGCAGGTTTTCTCAAGTGCTGTAAAGTATTGCCTTTCGGCTTATTCTCCTTTTCTTACCATATTCTTCTTTATATAGCTTCCCTCATGCTTGACAAGATGGACCCTACGGTACAGCCCTGCGAAAACTTCTATCAGTTCGCTTGTGGGAACTATTTGAGTCGAAATACAGTGCCGGACGACCACTATTTGAAGTCTACCATACAGACCATGCAAGATGACATGTACGTAACTTTAAAAAGTAGGTCATTTATTTTCTAATTGGATTACTTTTCTTATTTGAATTTTATGATTTCCCCGCATAACTGGGGAGCTTTTTTTTCTGATTAATATTGAATATTTGTGAATGTGAAAAATTAATTTGGAGTTAAGATATACACCAGAGGGCTTCAAACCGGAATTGAACAGAAAACCAAAAATCGGAAAAAACCGTTATTTCGGTCGGAACGAAACCCGGAACTGAACTGGAAAAAAAGCTTATTCCGGTTCTATGTATCTTCCGTCATTTTGTTACTGTAACAAATTTATGAATATTTTCTAATTTAATGTCAACCATATAATTATCATCTTTACACGCACATTGCTTCTCGATTTCCTGATTTGATGTTCACTAGTACTTTTCTGTTTCAAATTCGCATAGAACTACTTGTAGAAGGTAGATTTCACCGTTCAATAAACTAATATTAATGATTTTTTTTTTAAAAAAAATATCAGTCTTAGATATATTTTTCGTTTTTCAGCATGCGATTATCCACAGATGTTTGTATGCACTATTTAGGTAGAGAAAGCAGAATCACGAACGTATTTGTCAAATGCGATTTTGATAATGGATAACAATGCCAATGCTCGCCGTTCTCTGCTCACTGCTCGTGTCGTACATGCTGGTTAAATGTGTCAATTAACATAGTATAGCAATTATGGAAGAAAAAAAATCTTCTAAATTTTGATAAAATAACATTTTTTGTTTATTATAGAAATGTATTTTTAGCGCAAATAAGAATTTGTAAAATATAAAAATTATTAATTCGGAACTGAACCGAAAACCGTTATTTTAGTTGGAACGAAAACCAGAACGGAACAGGTAAATTTTTTTTTTGAACCGGGACAAGAACCGGAACGAAAATAATTACGGTTCGAAGCCCTGACACACACACACACACACATGGTATAATTTAATTTTATTCTTTAAATTATTTAGTTACAAAAGAAACCACTGTAACCATTTTTCCACTGTTCCGTACTACCTATTCTCTAAAATTAAAATTCTTTATGCTAAAATTTTAATTTCTTCCTATGAATTTGAATTTCTATTTTTTATTACAATCTGTTACCATAACATATAATATTCTGCCTAAATGTGAAAAAAATAAGTAATAAAATTCATAAAATTCCATCTCATGTTTTTGAGTAAAAAAATTCTTACGCCTTGTCGAATTTTAGTGAGAAAAAAAAGTCTGTGAAATTTTAAAAAGAAATCTAATAAATTTTTAATTGCAGAATTTAAATTCTAAGAAAAAAAAATCTCATTTATTATTTTTGTTTTTTGTTTTTCTTTTGCTCAATAATTTCAGAGAATAAATTAAAACATTTATTTTCTATTTTCTTTTCAAAGATATTTGGTGAAAACAGTAAAATATGTGTTGATTTAAATTAAAGTTCTATTTTTTTTTGGTTTAGAATTCATCAAAAAACTTCGCACTTGTTTGTAAACGGTTTTAAAATTTTATTGAATTGTATGTGTAATATTTATTTTAATAAGCTGTGATACATTTTAAATTTTTCATCCTATTTCTAATTTAGTTTACCGTTGAGTAATTGTTTTCTGTTATTGATTCTATTTTTAAAGTTGGCATCTTTTATTTTTATCGAAGATTTTTATTACAAATCATCATTAAAGTTTTCATTTTATTTAAATCTTGTTTCCCTCTCGTGTTTATATGTATTCTAATATCTTACGCTTCATTAAAAGGGAGAATATGGAATTCAATTTATTATTATTTTTTTATAACTTTTTACTGTCTATTAACAAAAATTTTAACGTCTTTATTTCATTTCGATTAAGTTTACTGTTAACAATCGTGATTTTTCAATAATAAAATAACTGTTTTATGTTAATAACTTTCTAAAAAATCTTCACGCAAAAAAAAAAAAAAAATTCTTGTGATCATTGTTTTTGACATTGTAAAAGACTAATAAGACACTGAATTATATGAAAGGGTCACAAAAAGCACTGCTTATTCGCCACAAATAGTTTTCCAAAACAAACTGATGTACATCGGTTTGACCTCAAATTCAGGCTGATGCTATTTTTATACGTCAAAAGAATATTTATCTAAGAAAGTAATAAAAAAATAGCCGAAAAAAATGTAAGAATAACAAATTAAATGCCTATTACGGAGTTCAAATAAAAAATATATGGGAAAATATATGAAAGCTCTTTTATGCTCAAGCTTCTATTTCTAGAGAGAATAACTCGTATAACTTTATGTGTATGAAACCACAAATATATTGTTTCCTTTTTATATATCTTGTTTCCCAAAATTTGTCGAAATTCAAAAACAATTTCTATAAGGTTAAATTTTCAGGAATTTTTTTTCCTATTTTTTTTTTTTCGTGCCCTATTGAGATTTATATTACGCGAATTATGTAAGTTGCAAAACCTTATAAAAAAACCTTAAACATATCCGTGTAGTGAGTACTTTCATTTGAGAACTTAGATTAATCTTATTTGAATTTGAAACTCTAATAACAGGTGGATATATTAAAACTTAGACTTTTGCCTTTTCGCATATTCAGAAAAATAATTAATACCTTTTCCACTTAATGAACATGGTTATCGCCCAATAGTTAATATATATGATGAACATCGCTGACAAAGAAAATAATGATACGTACCACCGCTGACTGGTTAGGTTTATGCAATATTACTTATTCAACAGGATTCAAACAGGACAATGGTCATGAACGAACGTCGTGGTCCTGAACTCGTGGCCATCATTGTCGAAGCGAGGTTTCAAATCCTGATGCCGCTAAACACCCAACGAGCAGAGAAATATGATAACGTATCTGAAACACGTTAAATTTATCGTATCTCAAAGCCCTCGCGTAGTTGTGATGCTTACGTTTGGAGAGTGGATGATATGTGCCCGTTTGGAGAAATATGTCTCTGGTCTCGTCCTCGTCATTTAACCACGGTTCAAAATTACGAAGTTTAACTCCAATAGCCCTCGCATTGCATTAAGTGTTACGTTATTAAACACTTACATAGGATAACAGTTGTAGCGCCATCTATTGACTCACGCACGAACCTTAATAACGAACAAAAACATTATTTTTAATCGCACACATACACATAGAATTGTTGGTGAAATTGTCGATTCGGCCGCTTCTCCGCCAAATTTAGAAAAAATCGCGTATTTGGCACGTTTTTGTCAAAAACGACTTCTCCTTCACTGGAGAACAAATTCAGAAGGGTTACCAGATTTAGCGCATTTATCGATTTGGCGAGAAAACACTTGGCGCGAGAAGCGGCCGATTCGACAAATCAACCGAATTGTTATAACAGATTATCGCCGACCCACCTAGTATTGTGGTTTTGACACTCGGCTTGTATTCGAGTGGCTCGGGTTTGAATCCCGAAAAAGGCATGGATGTATCTTTGGAAAAAGAAGTCGGACTTTTGCCTGAAATGGATTCCCGTCTCGAATGGAAATTAGAGCAGCCCCTTCTGTTCTATGCTGGGATCATCTCGTTTGTAATTAAAAATCTATATTCTTCTATGTGCTGTAATGTATGTTTCTGTTATCTATCTCTCGTTTTTCGTATGTATCCTAGTATTAAACACACAACAACAACATGACAGATTATTTACAATAATGCAAAACGCACTAGTTATGAACAATCCTTACAACATTCTTGAAACGGCTTTCTGTAACAGTTCTACTTAAAAGAACTCTGACAGATAAAAAGTTTTTCACTCTAATCATAGTCAACGCACAAGCAAATTTGTCATCTCGCTTGAGCTCTCTTCAGAACTGAACCGACCTTTGTTTTAAAGGCACTTTATATAGCCCCGTTGTAACTTCTAGAAGGGTTGATCCTAGAGTTTACTCGAGGATTCCTTGGTGATATTATATTTTTCGCTAAGGTTGATAAAGTCACACATCTGGTAACCCTGATCACATCTTCTATTGGTTGCCATAACCTTATTTATCAATATCACGTTGGGAAGAAAACTTTGCGTGTAAAACTAAATTTTCTCCCAAGGAAGTAATGTTCCAGGGAAAATAACATATGTTGCGTGTTTCAATATTAAGAGAGGACTTTTTAAAAAAATATGCTCATAGAGCTTCAAACAGGTAGAACATTCTTTAAAAATTTATTAATTTTTTTTCAGTAGAACATACTAAGCTTTCTAATGTTATGAAGGAATACATTGAATTTAAGATTATAGAGAAGAATATATCACGGAAAAAGTTTCGAAACCACATATTTAATGTACTTTAAATTCTTTAAAAAGAATTTCATTTATCATCCAGAGCAACTATTATATAATACAAACGCTCCAGATGTTTCGCTTCATTTTCTATTAATATCCATTCATTTTTCAGTAAATATAAAAACAGATTTGAATAGTCTTAGGCAAAATAAATGCTATAAAATATTTGAAATATAATAAAACTTTTTCTAGAATTTTTTTGTGATTGCAAATGTTATAAAACTAAATAAAGCTTGGTTTGTGTGTGATTATATTTTCAGAACTAGTCGAGCAACCTGTTTCTCCGAATGATACAGAAGCAATATTAAAAGTGAAAAGACTCTACACATCGTGTATGAATACCAGTAAGTAATTTTGAAACTTATTTTGAACATATTTATCGAATCATAAATGATTTTTTTCAAAATCATTATTAGAAGTTTAAATCCATTGTGATTAGGGATTGCAATATCGGACCAAAGGTTCAATACCGGTATTCGGTATTTTTTAGATCTTAATACCGGGTCAATGGTTTTAATACCGGTAGTAGAAATTTCAAGAAAAGGAAAGAAATACAGGTGTTTCTTTGTTTTATTTGCCAGTTTTATTAGAGAGTGTAAATATCACAAAAAATTAATTTGTAATTTTTAAATTATAACAGTAGATAAAGAATTACAAAAAAGGTGTAAATATCACTATTCAGTCTGTGGTACTATTACAAAGTTTTCAAATGTGATCTTAAAAAACATAATGCATTAATTGTACGGTCATTAAACCTGGAACGTAATTATGTTCTAAAATTACCAGCAGTCGAAAACGCCCTTTCGGCATCTACGTTAGTTGGTGATATTGTCAGCAATATGCGATATACTTTTTCCGAGTATTTATCTCTAAATCTCTCATCTTCAAATAAATCGATTTGTGGCGGTGTGATATCTATATGAACTAGTACCAGTATCACGCGAAGACGATCGTTTTGGCGTGATTGGTTACGTTCTCGCGTTCGGAACGGAAGGTACCCAGAACGAACCTTCCTCCTACAGATTTATCGTCGGATGGTTTTGGATAAAGCTGATTTCTGTATTGTATTTTGGTTTGTTGAAATTTTTTTAGTTATCGCTAATTCTAATTTTTTTGTTCAGGAGACAATTCCTTTTCGCTATCGACATTAGTGTCATAATCATCTTCGATAACTATACCGAATTCTTCTGAATGTAGGTAAGGTTTGTAGGTGAAAAATTTTAAGAAAATTTACTATAAACTTGATCAAATTTGATTTGTTTAGTCTTTTCTCTACTTTTTCATTTTCATTTATAAAATCATGATGGTATGCAAATACAATGGGAATAACAAACTCTCCAATTTAAAAAAATATCGAAATATTGCGCACTTTCTTGACAAGTACAACCTTGTTTTCTCAGATACGAATATGAGACTACGAATCCTGAGCATGTGCAGTATCTCTCTGATCTGTAATAGAATAGTTTTGGACCACCTCCTTAGATAATTCAAATATTTTATCTCTTCTCTTGATTGTACGATGCAACTTTATATTCACATTCTAATTAATTTGGCGCGTTAAGGAAACATAAAAACAAAAACGTATACTACTGTTGCATCCCTATTTATATATTATCTCGGGTTCTAACCCCACTACATCAGTGCTTCTCAAACTTTCAATACTCGCGACTGAATATTCAATCATCATTTTCATCACGCCCCCCTCCATACAATAACATTGTGTTGAATTCAATAATACTATACTTTTACACTAAAGCTACAGTACGATTTTAACCTCTTGCGTGCCACCGACGTATATAAACGTCTCGCTCAGCCAAAGCATTAATTTTCTGGACGTATATATACGTCTTTCCGAAGTATGATCTTTTCTGCGCACTGCTATTTAAAAAATTATTCCTAAGCCTTTGGAATACAACAAAAGGAACTTGACAGTCTTTGCAAAGGATTTACTTATTTCAGATGGTTTTGTTTATTTATTCCGTTTCTCCTGCCCAACACACAGAAATAGCAAGATGACTGTTTGGCGAGAAAAAAATTGAATTGAAAATTGAATGTCTTGTAAATTTACAATTTAGTAATCCACTACATAAAAAGCTCTCATATATCGTACATTATGTGACACACATTGTCAAAGATTCTATTCTCAAAAATGACACAAAAATATTTTTTTCATTCTGTCATACAGTTTGTTTCAAATAATACAGGCGAAAGAAGATTATAAAGCAAAGCCTTAGATATCCAGACTTTCTTAAAAGGACTTTCAGACATGGTGACAATCTGGCAAAAATTCATGAAAATTCATTTCAACGTCAATTCAAATGCTTTTATTATGTTTCCCATTTCTTTGTCTCGTCCATTCTAAAATCAAAATTCTTTTATTCCAGTGAAAATAGTCTTATAAGATGTTAAAATCTTATTCGCCGTCAAAAGTTTTGTATTAGTGATTTAAATCCTTAAAAAGATGGCATCATATTTGGCTGCCTACCAGGGTAGACATCGGCTTTTGTTACAAGTCTTCTATGAGCTATTTAGTGTACTTTTACCAATCAGTTTTTAGACTAAAACTTTCCTTTGGAAAATACTAAAAAGCTCTTTTGTAATAATCCTTAAAAATGATTTTAAGATTCTCTGCTTTCGATTTTTCAGTATCTTTGCACGAATATATTTTGTAAAACTTATCTTTTTTTTATAATATATGCAGATTTAACTTTTAAAACACAAATTCATGCATTATCATCTTAGACTGAGTTGATGCAATAAATTGCTCTTACATATAAAAGTATATAATTATATATAAATTAATTAGACAACTTTAAATAATGAAAATAATTAAAAAAAATTATACATTGTGTTGCCGAATTCGACCAACTAATTCAGAGGAATGATAGCAGTAGCATAGGGACTAACTACAAAGCACCGTAGAACCATGAAAATTTTTCTATACCAGGGGTGGCTAACCCTTATGCATCAACGTGTCATTTTTTCTAAGGACATGTTTAATGAGGTATAGACGTGCCGTCAAATATTTTTGAGAGTTGTAATCATTGGGAAAACAATAAAACTAAATATTAAACAACTCTAAACTCATAATTTACTACGAAAAAATGCATTTTAAATTGTATAGTAGTAAATGTTTAAGTTATACGTGTAATTCAAATTATAAAGTAACATTTGTGACTTATGTTGTTGCTGCATTAGATGACAAATAATATATATTAGTATTGTAAGATGTTATATATACTTTTAGCAGAATGCATGCTAAATTGGAATCCTCTGCAAAACTGTTTCTAAGCAATTAATTCTTTTTGCTCTGGATCACTTTTTTTGACAAAAGGATTTGATTTGTTTCAAAATGCCGTTTTGCAGACAATATCCTACATAGCACTATTCCAGAACATAAAACACACACCGCTTTGTCGCATTTATTAATCGTGTCAAACTTCTCCGTCCACCAAGTATAAATTCTTAGCTACACTTACTATCTTGCCCTTTTTGGTTTTTTTCCTAAACCAGCCATGTTAAATAACAGTTAAAAATCATATGTATATAACACAAACATTAAAATATAGTTGTGTCAACGAAATTGACTATACTTTGTGTAGACAAACTTTGCATCATTAGCAGTTATAGTCCACGTCGTAACTAAAGTAAGACAATAAATGTGTGCACCATGCAACCGATCACTCGCAGTTGTTCGTAATACTTCATAGTGAACTTAGTTATTTTGAACTACAATGCTAACTGTTTTGATCGATGGCGTACCCAAAATATTGTGTCGCGTGCCATCAATTTCACGCATGCTACTGGTTCGCCCCATCCCAGCTCTATTCTAAATATATACTAATGAATATAAATTTCGGTCATAAAATGCTCTTTCAATGGTTCAACAAGCATTTTAGAAAACATTTAACACGTGTGGTTTATTGAAGTTATACTTCTTTTGGGGCGTTAGAGAAATAGGATGAGGGTAAATTTTTACAATGCGCTCGCACACCGTCATGGATGTGACGCACACCGTCACGGATGCGAAAATCCTTTGCCTAGAAATATACATAACGGGACAAATCATTTCCGCCTTCGAAATTCTCAGAAAAATATTTCTCTTCACTTCCCTGAAGAAAGGAGCATCCGGGTCTGTACCGGGAACCTCTCGATCTGCAGGCAAATGCTCTACCACTGAGCTATACCTCCACGTCAGCGAACCTTTGTTTTGCTTTCCGTAGGAACGGATACGAAAATGCTTTGTCTAGAAATATGCAGAACGGGACAGATCATTCCCGCCTTCGACCCCATCCCCATATTATTGGTCCTATTGTCCCTGTGCGGGGGGGGGGTGTTTAAATTAATTTAAATCGTGATTTTCTCAGGTTTAGCTGTTCCGATTGACTGAAGGTTAGTATCGTTCAACTCTGCTCGTGACCGCCTTTCGTGCTTAGCCCAGTTTGCCCTACTAAAGATTTTTAGAAAGATTTTAGTCTTGTTACCCCAAAGAAGTATAACTTCTTACGTGCATACATAAGTACACACGCACTTTTTTTTTACGCTATCAACGTTACAGAATCCTAGAGACACAACCAACAACACCATTACGACGTTGTCGAAAACCTTAAAGCCAACTGGACGATTTTGAATATGGTCATATAGTAGGAATGCGTGAAGCTGGCCGGTAATACAAAATGTTTCTTACAAATGCCGATGATTAGCACCTAAGTCGAAGTTCTTAATAATTATGTTCCAATACTTCTTAACAATATCATTACAACTAGAAGTGCAACATTATTGTTTAAACTAGAGGTACCCAAACTTTTTTGCCTCATAGACTCCTTTCCAGGTTTTTCGGTTTGGGGTAGACCCCTACTTACCTAATATTAAACTTTCACAAATTCATCAATTTGAATGTGTTTTTGACAGCAGGTATAAAGCTACTTACTTTTCAAAGATTTAAATTTCTAACTGTAGTGAAGTATAGAGCTTAAAACTTCAGAAAACATGTTAATTAAATTAAAATTTAATTAGTGCATTAAATAACTGTTACATAAAATAGCTTTGAAACAAACAAATGCTTTTAGTGGGAGGGATGAATCTGGGGATCAGTAACAAATGTTCAACATTTGGCATCAATCTTGTCAAGTTATAACACTAAATATCTCCTCGGTTAATAATGTTCAGTCTTTTCTTCTTTTTTTTTGTTTTTGCTTTGGAGATTAGCAAGCTCACTAAAACACCTTCTCAATCGAAAAACAATTAAAAACCTTCTCAAGATATTCCATAATTTGGGATAAATAACAAGTACATATCTTTTTAAAGCCAAAAAATTGAGGCTATTCCTCTTTAAACTTTAAGATCTTCGTTAGGGTCTATTCCTAGTGCCCAATTTTCTTGTAAGTTGACATTTTTTTTCAATGTGACCATGTGAATTCATTGCCTACTGTGGTATTAATATTGTCAAAGCATTCTCAAACCTAGTTACAAAATCTAAAAAAAGGGGTTAATTGTTGAATGTAGATTAAAAAGTCTTTTTCCTGGCAGATTGCGACAATTGAGAAACTTTGAAAATTCGCGCGACGTCCAATATAATACTCCTTTAGCTTAATTCTGACACACACACAAAAACGCTGAAATGAGGTCCTTGTTTTAACAAAATGTATGCTGTCACGTCGTAACCCCAAATTAACCTCATTAATTTTAGTAAATAAATCTGTTAAATAGTTAAGTCTGCTTTCAACTCGATTATATTTTCTTTTAAAATTAGTCACGATTTGGCTTAATGAGAACCACTATCGTAGACCCCATTTACACCTCATGGACCCCAGAATTATTTTTTCGCTGGCGTGGACCCCTTGCAGGTGGTCATAGACCCCTGAGGGTCGATATAGACCACTTTGGGAATCACTGGTTTAAATGTCCCCAGATCATAAGCTGATAGATAGATCCACAGATAGCCCATTACAATCTTATTAGATAATTCTTGATCCTTTCTTCCACATAATGTAAACATAAAAGATTTCCCCGAAATAATTTTTCAAACATTTTATAATATAAATTGATTAACTACCTACATTGGCGTGTAGAAGAAAGGCCACTAAAATGTTGATACTTATTCTATTAGTTCTATTATGTATCATTAAATGTTAAAGGGTTTTTAAGAACTTCTTTAGTGTCCTTGTATTCTACCACAGGTAGTATAGAGGATGGATCTGTAAAAGTCTTGCTCGAGCTACTGACCGACTATGGTATTGGAGAATGGCCAATCCTAAATCACAAGTGGAACAAATCTAAAGTGGATTTAGAATGGCGACTTGCTATGCTGCACGTTCATCAAGTCCAACCATTTTTCCATACATTCGTTGCTCCAGATGACCGAAACTCTTCTGTATATCTTCTGCATGTAAGTGTCTGGAAAATATTCTAATTGAATAGACTAATTTAAGTAAATGTAAATAATTAAAAAAAAATCAGATTTCATTTTATAACAGTAATGTGTTTTAATTGAACTCTGCTTGAATGTTTGCGTTAGGGATACATTCAATACGTAGAGATAGACTGTGCTGCCATCTAGTGTTCAATTTCCAAATCATCACTAGTGAGTGAGTGAATATTAACGTCGCACTGTTCAGCTACACGAGGGCTTTTGGCGACGGACCATGGTCAAGTGACGAGGACGACACCTGAGCTGGTACTCTCTCTCCTAACTTCCATACCAACGGGAGGCCGTTGGAGCTTTTGACAGATTTAACGTGCATCGCTCCCCTACATAGAGGGTCTTTAGTGGTACTGGGCTCGAACTTGTGACAAGCCAGCCACGATCCGATACCTTGACCACTAGGCTACCGCGGCCTTCCGAATCATCAATAAGGGCAAATCCTTGACCTTGGCGATGAACGCATGGGATTAACGGAAAATATATGTATTGAAGACACTCAAATATACCTGTGTATTATAAATTATTAAACTTTAAAGATTTTTTTTTGAAATTTATATAACATGTGTTATTGTGTAAAGTACGAATAAATCTTATGCAAAAAAATAATTAATACACAAAAATTTCTCACAATCTAATTAGTTGACTATGTTCCTTTGCAGGTCTATTCGGGTTCACCTATTTTAAACACTCAGTATTACTTAAATACCTCAGATCCGGACTACGTGCGATATATTCTGTCGTACAAAAATCTCATAGCCGAAACTGTTCGCTTACTCAAGGCTCAGGAGTCAGTGGTGAAAAGAGACATCGAATCGCTGTTAGAATTCGAAGTGGAATTCGCTAATGTAAGTACTATTTCTTTCTTTTTTTGTGTGAAGAAAAACAATGACACTTTTGCTTAACTTCTGTAAATTTTGATTCGAGAAAGCATACATTTGTTTACTTTATGAGTGTCTTTTCCTAGAATACAGGAAGATTCCACGTGAATGAAACAAGCCCTCATTTACATAAAGGATATTAGAAATGTTGATACTTACGTGCTATCGCAATCACGCCAATTTTCAAGATAACTCGCCAAATTGGCAACCCCACATGTTGTAGGTGCTAAATTGGCATCTATGTGCTTCGTTTCATATTTCTCAGCTTACCGGCATTTTAAGAAATCTTATATAATAAAATTATTATTATTATTAAGATAATAATAAACTTAATAATATATATATATAAATGGATGTTTGTACATACGACATCGCTTCACTTCAACACCGTTCAACAGATCACTGTGAAAATTGACATGTAAAAGTATTTTTTTGTGATATTCTCTTTGGCAACTCCCCACCAGGTGACGCTACAGCATGTAAACTTCTGCATCGTTCAATCAATCATCAATTTGCCAACAGGGTTGACAAAACTCCAACTTGGCGCTATCGCCAACTTCTCGCTTTGTTTCTATTGAAGCGCCATTATAATGTAAGGAACGGCGTTGCATCCGAATATCACAATTTTAACATGAAATAAATACAACAGAAAGTAATATTAACTTACTACCTATCCAGATATAAATTATTTAAACTATTTTAAGCATTCATCACACAAAATTTGTAAGAATGTGTTACTTTTGCTGATCAGAGATTAACTTACGAAGGTGTTTTCAGAAATCGACCCAAAGAGAGTTACGGAGCGTTGTAAATAAAAAAAAAATCCTTTTTATCAGCTATTAGATCTACAGACTTAAAATTTAACGAATATGTTGTTTTTTTTTTGTTCAGCTGGGATATGCAAAAAGGGTTTTTTTTTAATTTGAAATTCTCGTAAAATTAACTCATTAAAAACCTCTTTATTCTTCAGTTTGTATGGATTAATTTTTCAATTCACCCGTGTGAAGAACAGGTATACCAGCTAGAACAATATGAGATACTAATGTATTATACCAGTTTGGCCAAAAAAAATGTCGCCACTTAATGCAATAATCGTTTTCATGCAAATGAATTGGCGAAGAATTAAGTACTTCACATAAAAAATACATACTTTTAAAATAAACTAAAGATCTTCATTACATGATCTGCAAGTACATTATTCAGGCGGCTAAAATACCGTTTTTGTGTTCAAAATTGAGACAAAGGACTTCGTCATAAAGATAAAAGCCCCATAAATTAGTATGAATACGGATCTATACGCTGTCGTGCAGTTCTGCAAAGTTAGTTTGTTGTTTTGCAGAGCTCCATAGACTTTAGGGTACTAACATATTAGACTGTATTTTTGTTAATATTCCATTAAGTTCTGTTCTGTAGAAAATAGAGCCCAAATCGATTTTCCTCTAACAAAATTTCAAAAGAATAATATTACAAGTCCCTAACAACGGAAGCAGAACGTCGCTTAAAAATGGAACGCGCAGCATTCCTCCATCCTGTATCAGGAAATATAAGTGGCCTGATTGTAGTAGAGCCTTGATGGGAGAGAAATTCTCCTGATTGGTTGAGAGGTAGGTGGAAAGGGTGTGTGGTTTTGGTGACTGTGTGTTGCTTCGGAAGGCATCCGAAGTCGGTGGAAAAGTTCATGATGTTGATGAAAGGCTTGACTGTAATTGGTTGTTAGCATTCGGTGAGGAAGTACTCTATTGGCTGCCCTGAGACTTCACAAACAACGTTGTTATTGTAAAGCATGTTTGATGATATGTTTGTGTTCGAACATGAGCGGGAACGATTTTCTTCAATTGGCTGCAAATCGCAGTATGTGGCAGCGTTTTTTAATTTAACGAAATTGGTTGACAATATCAGAAGTGAATGACCGGATTACAAAATTTAATAATTCCCAGATGAATAAACAGAAAAAGATCATTAATATGTCATTGCAAAGATAAAATATGAAATTTTGAGTTGGTAACATTATTTTTGTCAAATAATGGCAGCAATATTGTAGTTGTGAATAGAAGTGGAAATGACGTCGCAGTGGGGGGGGGGGGGCATTTTGTGTGCGCTCATTTGCAAAAAGTCTGTCAGTAATCAACAGTTCAACGTGAATTTTGGAGAAAATACCATATAAATGCACCAAAATCTAAGAGTAAAAATATAGCATAAACAGTTCCAGGAACTGGTTGATATTGAAAGGCAAAAGTCCAGGGCGAGCAGGTTCGCAATGATATTATACGTGGGACTAAAGGAAGTCACATTGAACACATTTGTGAAAACGAATTTTACTTTACATCAAGAAACGTTCTGTACGAAAAAAGTTTCATTTTTATCTTTACAATGACATCTTAATTATCCTTTTCTGTTTATTCATCTGGGAATTATTAAATTTATTAATCGGGTCATTTATTTCTGATAACCCTGTATAATACGTAAATATTCAATACACCTTTGATAATCTGAATGAATTTCAGAGAGTTTCTACAATGAAGATATTTTTATACTAATATTTTGTATACCTCTTTTCAAATAAAAAAAGGGAGATAATTAAATAGGAGGGGGAATATAATACAAAGTACTGACTTTAATTAGAAAATTTGAAAAAATTAATAAAAACTATTGCAATCGGATTCAGAAATCATTATCAGACGTTATGTGAATCGGTAATAAAAGATTAAAATTTTAAATCTAATTAAATATAAATGGTATTTCAAAAAGCCTTCGTACTGTTGCACTTTTAGTTAATTATCGTTCTGTCATTCCGACCTATTGTAATACCACGAATAATTCCAGCTTAGTTGTAATCGGAAATTCTCTATCTCTCATAGAGCTGTCTGAATAGTTTAAGCCTTTTCTATATTCGAAGTCCCAATCTACTGCGTTTACGTTCGAATCACTTTGGTAACCAATTTATCCATCCAATCGAAGTCCATAATGCAATTCTTGATACATTTTCATACCAGATGTGGACCTTTGACGTCCCGTAGACGAAGGCGATTAAGGTTACGATTACAATGTATTTCAATAATCTTACCGAAATTCCACAAAGGGCTTAATGTTGCTCAAAGGGAAATATCTAATAAGTTATAAGATGGATAATGGTCTTTCAGAGAGCTTTCAGAAGTTAGAATAATATTTTAGAATATATATATTTTAGAATATATATATGCTAAATTATAACCACACAATAGTTTTTCAAAATTATAATACTTAAGAATTATTGTCACCATTTTTATATCAATGAAATGTATAAAATAGTTACGATATTATTTTCGAGTGGAATATATATACACTGATTAAGAAATACAATTTAATTTAGTTTTAAGGTATCCGACTACTTTCGGAACTATTATTTTGCAGAAGCGTATAAGTAGATAATTTTTAAGATATTTAGTGTCACTTAGATTAGAATACATGTAGAAAATTGTTTGAAGAATATTATTATAGTAAGAAACTATTTAGATGTAATTTTTTGGTAAAAAAATCAACATAAAATTACCTACACTGCTGGCCACCGTAAATGCAACACCCTGAGGGAAGCATGCAAATAACATGAAATTTACAACATGCATTAGCGGAGGTGAGATATGCAAATGATTAGAATTTCAGCGCTGACACATCACGCGCGCCTGTGGCGCCACCTCAAAGCGCTATTTAAGGCTTGGAGATTTCGACGATTTCAAGTTCGGCAATTGTCAGTTATGTCTCGTAGAAAACAGCTATCAGCTTTTGATCAAGTATCCTTGTTCGACAGAGGAAGGATAGTGGCCTACCGAGATTGTGGATTATCTTTCAGGAGAAATCGGTAGTCGTGTTTGACGAAACCAAACAACTGTAAAGCGGATATGTGACCGTTAGATGCAGGAGGGAACGACAGACTGACGTGGTCAATCGCATCCACCTCAGTGCACCACTTCACGTGAGGACAGGCAAATTGTGCGCATGGCAGTGACGGATCGCTAAGTATATTGAGTCTATAACGCATCATTCAGTGTCTGCGCGTACCATTCGACGCCGTTTACAGCAGAGTGGTCTGTCCGCAAGACATCCATTGCTTGGTTTACCCTTGACGCGGAACCACAGACGTCTCCGCCGCCAATGGTGCGATGAAAGAAAGATGTGGGTGGCAGAATGGAATGAAGTTGTCTTTACTGACGAGTCACGCATCTGTCTGCAACACCACGATGGTCGGACTCGAGTCTGGAGACACTGTAGAGAGGATGCTAAACAGCTGCGTTATGCACCGCCACACTGGTCCTGCACCGGGTATTATGGTATGGGGTGGTATTGGATATCACACTCGCACTCCTCTAGTACGCATTGCCGGTATTTTAAACAGCCAGCGCTACATCTCCGAGGGGTTGGGGCCAGTTGTCCTTCCTTATCTTCAGGGCTTGGCCACAGCCATATTTCAACAGGATAATGCGCGACCACACGTGGGGCACATTTTCCAAAGCTTCTTCGTCAATCACCAGATTGAATTGCTTCCCTGGCCGGCTTGTTCTCCGGATCTTACACCGATAGAAAACATGTGGTCCATGTTTGCTCAAAGATTGATCCAGATTACACCCCCAGCTGCCACACCAGATCAACTTTGGCAACGTGTGGAAGCAGCTTGGTCTGCTGTACCCCAAGAACACATCCAAAGTCTCTTTGAATCAATGCCGAGGCGTGTGACAGCGGTGATCTCCAACAATGGCGGCTACTCTGGCTACTGATTCTGGCAGGAACCACACTTCACAGAAGTCTATAAATTTAATCATTTGATACTTGGTCAACATGTTATCTATAAAATAAATTCTGTTGGGCTATCTCTTGTCTTTCTTGGTGTTGCTTTTACGGTGGCCAGCAGTGTATTTTCAAAGCATTTACGTTTTATGGAAACCGCGCCTCTATAATAATAATATTTTGCCTATATGTAGCTCAGACCTCTGTACAAAGCCTGAACGAGGATTTTTGAAATGTATAACTTAGAGAGAAGTGGATTTATCTATATTTTAATACAAAGAGTGGAGAAATTTTAAGAAAAAAAGACCAATAATTATTTTAATTGGTAGTAACTCTGAAAATAATGTACATTTTACAAAAATCCTATTTCGGGCTCTCTGGCGAAATCTTTGCTTTATATAAGCGAAATATTAGTATTATAGGAGCCTTTTTTATAAAAGGAGAATATTTTGAAAAAAAGTAGTTCTAAGTTCATTTTTTGCCAAAATATTGGATTTTTTTTAGTTTTAATAATATTCTTAAAACAATTTTATACATATATTCTAATCTAAGTGACACATCATGGATATTTTCCCTTTATACGCTTTTTTTTAAAAAAAAAATCACTGTTCCGAACGCAGTGTCGGATACATTAAGCAAAAATAAACTTTATAATACTATTGTAAATATCTAAATAGCTCGAAAAGGGTACTATTGATATCTTATAACAATATAAAAGTATATAATTTTTTTGTGATTTATTTTTCTTAAAATTATTTTGAAATATTTATAGCTGTTGAATGGCACCAGACAAAGACATAAGGTAAACTGTTATTATCTCCGTAAGATACACAAGAACACATAAAATGTATCTAGTTAATAAAATGAAACTATTAATTGTAATTAAATTATGAAAGGTTTATTAATAAACCATAATAAAATTAACAAAAACTGTAAAAACAAAACAATTACAAAATGGTTTAAGTATTTCAAACTTTGAGCCTTATACATTCCTAGAGTGATGAATGTTGAAATAAGATTATGGATAGTTGGATCCAATGTTGTTACTGCGAGATGGAGAAATGCATTTATTTCAAAGGGAGATCGGTACCGTGTGTTCATGGCTATGACTGACGAAAAGACCTTTTCACATAAATAAGTCGTGGAGAATTGAATCAGAATTTTCATCGCCTATCACTTGAAAAGGGAACTTTTTATGGAAAGCCAAAACTGAGATCTTGATAAGGAAGAATGAAATTTAAATTTGAGAATCTCGTCAGACCATAAATCGATGAGGCTTTCTTTCAGATTAAGGTATCCGACTACGTTCGGAACCGTGATTTTGCAAAAGCGTATAAATGGATAATATTTATGATATTTAGAGTCACTTAGATTAGAAAATGTATATAAAAATTGTTTTAAGAATAGTATTGCAATAAAAAATCATTTAAGTATAATATTTTAATAAAAAATGAACATAGAATGACCCATTTTCAAAATATTCTCCTTTTGTGAAAAATGCTTCTATTATAATATTTTGCCTGCATATAGCTCAGACCTCTGTACAGAGGCTCAACTAGAATTTTTGAAATATATAACTTAGAAGTGGGTTTGTCCATGTTTTACGACAACAGGGGAGAAATTTTAAGAAAGAAACGCCGATAATTATTTAAATTGGTGGTAACTCTGAAAATAATGTGAATTTTTCAAAACAAATAGTTCAGACTCTCTGGAGAAGTCTTTACTTTATATAAGCAAAATATTGTTATTTTAGACGCATTTTTTATAGAAGGTGAGCATTTTGAGAAAAAAAGGTTATTCTAAGTTAATTTTGTGCCGAAATATTGTATTTAAATGGGTTTTTTTTCTTTTGTCAGAATGTCCTTAAAACAATTTTATACATGTATTCTAATATAAGTGACACTAAATATCATGAAAATTATCCATTTATGCGCTTTTTAAAAATCACGATTCCGAACGTAGTCGGATACCTTAATGCTTAAATTGTTATCCTGAACTTTCTATGCGAGTTTTCGTGATGCACATTTTTCTGGGGACCAGCAAGATTCTCTCGCGGACCACTAGTAGTCCGCGAACAACCACTTTGGCGACCTCTGATCTATATGGTGCTCAAAGCTGCGAAAACGGCTGGAGTACATCTAGTCCTTTGCCACGATGAATCTTGTGGGGCTCGATCTGACTATATCAGACATGTGGCATTAGCAACAACAACTTTGTGATTGAATCTATGCATAATGTCTCTAATGCTAGATTTATATGCCAATCTACTATTTTGAAGAATTTTTGGAACTTTTTTAAAGTTAAAGTAAAGGAATCGATTCATATAAAAGTCCTCTAAAATCGAATAGGAATGTAGCTTAGGGAAAGCGATTTTTAGCCTTTTTCGTTAGCCACGTTCGAGCGATTTTAAGGTATTCGATTACTTGCGACAACTTTTTTTTGAAAAAATGGAGATATGGGGATTTTTTTCGTGAATTTTAGATTTATTTAGTACATTTTAAGGGAAAAGAAAATCATAAAATTGAAAACAGAAAAAAAAATTATTATTATTAAAAGGGGAAAAAACTGATGAAAATGTACAAAAAATTACATAAACGGGGCCCGCTCTGTACAAATAGTAGATGAACTAATTCTCAATTTTTCAATTTTAATGTGTTATATTGTTATTCAGGTTTGAAATGACCTTCAGTATAATAGATATTTTAATTTTTACAAAAACTAGAGCACTTTATATTAGGGACTATATGAAATTGCTTAAAAAAACGGTGATTACATTCACGTAAAGGACTGTAAATTTTGAAATAAAACAGTGATTGATAAATCTGAAGGTCAAAACACTGCTACTGTTATACAAAACATTCACAAAAAATTTCACAGGAAATTATTTTCAAAACTTTTGAACCAATCACTGTCCTCGTTTGAGTTTTTCGAAAAAAAACACATTTCGAGTAAAACGCATTTTAAAGTTTGACATCATGTATAAAGTTATGGCATCTTATTTTATTAAAACACTGGTAGTTTTTGTTCTAGTGAATGGAAAATAAAAAGCTTGGTATTTTTATAAAGATAATAAGATGACCTATAAAATAAAATCATAAAAAAAAAAAAAAATTGGTCAATTTTTGAAAAAATCGTGATTTTAGGATAGTCGGATATCTTAATTTTTTAAATTTTGCGTTTTATTCTAAAATAAAAACTAAGCCGCATTATAAATTTTCCAAAGTCAATATCAGAAACCGAGTTTCCGAATAGTTCATAAAGTTCTCATTCACTCGCTGGAATCTATTAATACGAATATTCATCAAGCAACGAGCTCTTCCACTAGGCATGAAACAAAGATCGACGATTCCGTATCGTATACTAGTTTCTTTTCCGTGCTCATTTTCCAAAGAAGGGGGGGGAATAATAACCAGCACGGATAGTGTACAGTGGAACACATGAATGGAAAAATTATATTATCTTTAAGCAGGGTTGCCAGAAGTAAAACTATCTTCGGTAGCATTTTGATTTGACGATAGCCTATTTGTTTTACCCGCTTAGCCCGTCCGCTTTTCGTCCTCGGGGTGACATATCGTCGACCTAATTATCAGATTGTGTAACTCCACCGGTGTAACTGATTTGATATAGGAGTACAACGCGCCAAGCACTTTTGGCGCGATTCCTTAATCCTTTTGTTTTGTCTACGCCATGCCTCAGTGCGCGCTCCGCTTTTAATTTATTCCTCGATCCGTGTAATCACTATTTTTTTTTATTTCATAATAAAACTAGATTTTGTAGGGAGAGGTGGTGGCAAAATTTTAACATAAAATAAATACAACAGAAAGTAAAATTAATGTATTACGCTTCCAGATATAAATTATTTACACTATTTTAAGCGTTCATGACACAAAATTTGTAACAATGTGTTACTTTTGCTGAGCAGAGATCCCGTAGAAAAAAAAAAACAAACTAACACTAATATACGTTATCCCCATGGCAACCACATTATTGCGCGATAAAAATATCAAAGTAAACCATCTTGTAATATTATTGCCTAACTTGGCGATCATAAACAACA
Source organism: Trichonephila inaurata madagascariensis (assembly GCA_019973955.1). NCBI lineage: Eukaryota > Metazoa > Arthropoda > Arachnida > Araneae > Nephilidae > Trichonephila > Trichonephila inaurata. The sequence goes on from BMAV01024807.1 coordinate 58,474, forward strand.
ACTTGGCGCCTTACTGTATCAAATTAGCATCCCAGATGGAGTTACGCAGTCTGATAATTAGACCGACGATATTTAATAATTACATGATTTTAACTATTATTATTAGTTCAATTAGACTTATAAACCGGTTCAGAATTTGTGGTAAATTTTTGAAAAAAAAAGTGTGCTTTCGGCTTATACACGGATCGGTTTATATTTAGAAATATACGGTATTTATTTTTATATTCACAGAATCGGCTAAATTTTCATTTACAGTCGAACTTCTATATAACGAAGTTTCTAAATCTCGAAAAAAAAGTTCGTTATGGGGAAAATTCGTTATATAGAGGTTCATCTTTCAATTTTCTTGATAAACCACAAAACAAAATTTAAATTCATAAACACTATATATTAAAAATAAGTAATTATTTACACCTTTTTGTAAATTAATATATGCTTATTTTATATATCTTACCTATCATAAAGAAAAAAAGAAAGATTACAAAGAAAATTCCTTTTTTGACGCCTTTATCCACTTCCTGAAGAATTACATTTTTTCTTTGATGCTCAAGCGCTTACGTTTTGACATTTTCGAGCTGCAAGAAAGGAAGTTACCAATACGACTGATTAACACTACAAATGAACGAACGGAGACTAGTTCAAGGACACAAGACAACTCCACTGAGGGTGAAAGGGGATATCGAAGATGTTTCCAGTGAACTGGACAATGGGGTTAAAGGTTGCACTTCTTGGATGAAACGCCCTGAATTTTATTGCTCTCGGCGAGTTAGGCGTCTTATATAACCAGTTTAAGATTTATGATCACCATGAGAGAATGACTTGAAATCTACAGAAATACTTCAAAGATAGGGAGAAAAAAAATTGAGTGACTAGAGAAAAATTTCCTTATATAGAAAATGCACTTCTCTGTAGGAGGTTAAATTTACGAGGAAAATCCTGAAATATTCTTGGTTCCAGAATAAAGTTCCCTATATAGAAAAATTCGTAATATAGAGTGTCGTAATATGGAGATCCGACTGTAATTTACTTTCATTAAGAACTTTTTTCTTATAAATCTGTTTGATTGATAACGGAGTTAATTTTCAGAATCATCAAAAAGTTTCCTTAAAGCTCTTCTCTATCTTTCTGAATATACCAGGAAACAAATTAACCGAAAGCTCCATTAAACTAGTAGTCTTTTTCGCCTTGCAATTTAAACACGATAACCAGCTTCCAGAAGATAAAACTTAAAAATGAGTTAATCCTCTTCTAAAAGAGTAAAAACCGGAGTAATATCAATTAAAACAAAGCGTAGTTTTATGATACTACACTTTTATTCAGTTTTATTTTTCTGACCAGGAAATTAATTTTCACGAATCTTGGATACTTTAAATGCTTCTAATGAGTTTTTAAGTGCATTAAAGTTTTAAGAAAACCGATTGAATTAATTACGTGCTTTTGTAAATACTTGCGGGGGTAATTTGGTTTTCTTTTCCGGATAAAGATTTACTAGGTTTTATTTCATTTTCTTTCCTTTTTCGCTCTTTTATTAGATTCATGACTACATTTTCCATGTTTTTTTAAACAGATTTGGATTGTTTTAAAAGAGAATGAAATGATATATATTTTTTATTGCACACTTTGCATTAATTTTACACTTATAAGTATACTTTTATTCGATTTAATTCTCATTACGGATGATATAATAGGAAAATATATAATTTTTGGATCAAAGTTTCAATTCTAGTTCAGTAATTTTCTTCTGTCTTTCCTTTCTTTTTATGGTCATAAAAGCTCAAAATAGAAAAACAGTGACACTGATTTTAACTCTCCATCTGGCGCAGTTGGCCGTAGAGGCCAGCAAAAAGCCTTTAATGTCAAATTGGCAGTTTGGGTTGTTTTAGTTTAAGCTTCATTTGTTCATTTAACGGTTCTTTTTCGTACAATTTGTTGTACTTGCTTTCCTTTTGTGGTGTTTTGAATTAAAATTGACTAGGGGGAAGTAAAAATATGTCGGTGGCCTCTCAGGCCAGGTGCGCCTAATTATGTTTCGTTCAGAGGTGCGCATGACGAAGGGTTGATAATGCCAAAATTCTTTCTTAATTTATAAAAGTATGTGAGGGATACTATATAAATTAAATACAAAAATGTGATATACCTAATTACAACGTCATGCGCACAAATGCAAATATTCTTCCTTGCCGCGCAGTGCCGGCAGATGAGAACTTTCTGTGGAACGAGCTAGATGAGAAATTTTCTCTTTAATACTCAGACGTGAGCATTAATATAGGACTCTAATACTCGAAGCTCACAATAAAAAATTAATTAAAATTTGCTGCGCTTGTAAATAGTTTATATATGTTGTGTAGTTGAATAAAAAAGTAAAAAAGAAATAAGCGTAGCTGGTCCATCAATGAAACAAAAACAAACTAAAAATAAACAGATGTCATGGAAGGGGTTAATCGTTTCGATCAAAGAAAAAAAAAGATACCAAATAAGAAAAAAATATGTAAAATAGTGGCATAGCATCTTTTATTTTCTTATTGACTTTGCTATAATAAATAGTTTCATACTGTGGCAAGTGAACAATAGAAACAGAAGCTTAGACAAGCTAACTTTCCGTATAGCATTAGATTGTCAGCTAATAGACGGATATTCCTCAAGAAAAAGAAAAGGATGCCCTGCTAGCTCCTAAGCAAAGAAATGTGTAGTTTTGGATGATGTGCGCTTAGCCAGTGTAGGAAAATTATATGCTAAAGATGGTTTCCAACTATAAATGTAGGAAATGCAAAAGAAAGGGACAAGAAAAAGATAACCCGGTACATGTGTGCAGAGTGTGATGTCCCCTAGTGCGTTGTAACATGTCTCCCATCCTTTCATGGCAAATAATCACCCCATTAAATGTAAATTTCTTTATGATAGTGAAGGATTCTTTGCAAAACTCTTCCCACCCATAAAATTTAAATGTAAACATAAAATTCGCCAAAATAATATATATATATCCTCAAATGCTGCTTAATTGTTAATAAAAACATACCAAACTGCTAGAGATTCAAAAGAGAAATAAATAGCCCCCGAAAGGGTAAGATATATGCGCTACATAAACGAGAACAAAAAGAAACTTTTAAGAATTTCTCATAAAAGATCCCAGGAAATACCCTAGTGTATCATTCTTGCCTAAACTCTAATAATACCATAATTTTATCGAACATTTAAGATAATCTTCAACACTGAAATTATTAAATAATTATCTGAAACAGCAATTAAATTAAAGACTCCAATAATTTCTTGTGAAGTATACGACCCTTTCCACTGAACAAATCGATTGCCACATTTCACCTCTAAGTAATACCTTAATCTTTCAAACCAATCATTGTCCTATTAGTTTGACTCGTAATCCCTATAAGAGGGGTGGCGGAGGATTTTTCTAAAAAGAATTCCTCGTTTTATTTTCTACTCTGCTGCATTATGTACTACATAGATTTCTTGTCGGAAGCCTGAACTTATCCCCATCTTCTCGAAAAACTTTTAGCACTTCTCACTTGAATGAAAAAGTAATCACTCTTAATGCTCGCCATAAAACGATTTAACGGCGCCAAGGTTGGCGATATCCATTCCTCAGTATTTTTTCCCCCGTCCGTGTATTTTTATCGCTCTAAAGAGTTAAAGTGTGATCATCTTAGTGACAATCACCCTCTTCGATACTGAGTTTGCACTCGCTGTTTTTTCCATTCGGATTATTTTCTTGGCGGAAAAAAACGAATAAAAAGTAGAGATCTGTTTAAAAAAAAATTAGGAGAAGGGAAAAAATGAAGTCGTTTCAAGGGATCAGCGACAAATGTAACCGATGTAAACAGTTTTTGATGTGTAATGGGGGAATTTTTTGTTAAATTAATGGCTAGGTTTTCTTTCGCTGTTTTTAATGGCTTTCATATTGAGGATTTTCGATTGCATTTCTCGAATTTGTTATGATAACGACTTGGCTTAAATCGAAATTAGAACTTGGAAAAATAAGATGATTTCTTAGCCACTAAGTATTTTATTTTCTTGAAGGGTATTAAAAATCATTTTTTTTATACAGAAATGTGATTAAAAGATTTTAAAAATAAATCTTTACATAGTTACAAAAAATTCAATGCCAAAAAAAAAAACACCCCATTCTTTGGTATTGAGATCTTTTTTTTCAGGTGGTTAAAATCTTGAAAAGGAGACGAGCACAGTTCTTTAAGCATCCACAATTTATTGACGAAAAAACTATTGAAATGACTACATGAAAAGTACAACTCCAACGCAAACAGAAAATCACGCGAATATTTAACACTAAACATACCATAATGAGTCAAATGACCCATTTTGAACTTTTGCATGGAAAAGGCACGTATCATCTTATTGCTTTTGCACATTTGACTTCATGACTTTTTCTAAGTAATTAATCTACCGTTATTATACTATTTTTTGTCATCTTACATTGTCATGCTGCAAACCACAATCGGAGCAAGACATTTTGCTTGTCAAGTTAGGGTCAACGTATTTTGTTTGAGTAGGGATTTGAGAAAATGATGTCACCTAACTTTGACTCTCCATAAAAAAAATAATGCATAAAAACTTCTTTAAAAAAGGGGTTATTTAGTTTAAGATTAAAAAAAGGGTACAATACTTGCTACTTTTCTATCCATAACAATTATTTTCATTTTTAAATTTTTTTTACAAAATGACTTCATTTAAAAAAAAATTCAATCTTAAGTGTGTTACTCAAATCAAGCAATAAATTTAAAAATAAAACGAAAAGCAATTTTGTAATAATTTAATATATTAAATGTTTGCCTTCTACACGAAAGTAGGCTCTACATCTTTTTAAAAAAGTGATCGCTTGATGATAACAAGCTAAATTTACTTCTTCCACTGCTTCAACAATTCCTTTGGCACAGTTCAATTACCTTTTCGATTGGCTTAAAAGAAGTTAGAAGGCAAACAGTTCAAACATTTAATTCACTATTGTAAAATTTGTTCACTAATTATGGAATTTAGGTGTCAGAATACTTCTTGATGCGATAAAGAGCGTCAGCAGAGGTGTTTTTAAACTGAAGATATTCTGCAACTAAAGAAAAAATTCTATGATTGTTATGGATAGAAAAGAACAAGTGTTGTACCATCTTGAAATCTTAACTAAATGTATCATCTTTTGAAATAACTAGCTTAGAGTAGTACGTCATAATTTATTTTATTTTCATGGAGAATTAAAGTTAGGTAAAAATCATTTTCTCAAACAATACGAGCACATTTTATGCACTCCAAATAAATCCCTGATAATATTCTAAAATACAATCCCAATTTTACTCATCTTTGAAAAATGTTGAATAATAAGTTTTGTCTCTATGTTCTTTAGAATATATATATATATATAT
>BMAV01024807.1:63957-97889 GCA_019973955.1 Trichonephila inaurata madagascariensis
AATAATCTCCGTTCTAGAGCATCGATGTCAAAAGCAAAACTTTACACGTAATTTCAAAGAGAGACGGAAGTTCTTTCCGATATTTGTATCCATGCGAATCGCAGGAAAGTTAGAAAAATCCAATTAATTTTTCAAATCACTCTTGTAAATGTTAAAGTGCTAAGGGAATTACTGAAAAGCTTCGTTTCCTTTAATAAAGCGTGAGATATTTTAAAATGTATTTGACGTTTTTCGTTAATCATTTAGAATGGCATACTACATTCTATGAGATTTTTAATCCTCGAAAATGATTAATTTATATATAACTTATTATGTTGTAAAAATTAGTCAGCATTGGTTGCGTTGTATTTTTATGGTTAAAACATTTTAATTCCCTTACATCGAGAAATGAATCATCTAAACTGTTGAATTTAGATATGTTTCATATTATATTCAGACTTTTAAAATTTTTGTCATTCTGAGTATTTGGAGCCAATTCCTTTTCTAAGTTGTATAATCTGTAGTCTGTAGCAAACATTTTTATTAAGGGGGTTCACCCATGCGATGCCCTGTTTTTTAAGAATTTTTAGGAAACTTTTTTTGACTACCAGTAAAATGATAGAGCTTAACGTTTTTTATCATTTATTTATATGTATTTTAAGAGTATGTATAAAAATGTATAGCCAAAAATATCCAATAGAACGTGAGCTGTAGCGATCTGAACACACCCGCCTCGAAAAAATGGATGCTCACTTCCTTTACAATTCCGGCTGATTGCCTTTTCTGAAATAAAAAAAAAAAACTAACAGTGTTTTAATAAATAAGCTCAAATGAACTATACTCAATTGAAAATATCAAAAATTGGATTTTTGGTAGACTTCTGAAGAAAAATTTTCGAATTTCACGGGGTTTTTTTTTTGTTATTTTTTTTAAATATAATAAAAGAAATATTTTGAATTTTGGAATGATCGTAGGTCATTTGCTGCGTATATCTGTGCCGAGTGTACCCTATAAATTTCAAGTCATTCGGTCAAACCGTTCTTGAGATATGATGGTGGGAAATCTGAAAAACACAGTTTTGAGTAAAACGCGTTTAAAGTTTCAAGTCAGATTAAAACAAAGAAAATATTAACTTAGGGTTCCGAACAGCTGCTTCTTTATAACGACATCGAATTTTAAAAAATCACTTTACCATAGTATTCTTGGAAGGAATTTATGAAAAAAAAAATTTTGATTTTTTTTTTTTAACCCATCCAATGGGTAAACCCCTTTAAGGTTCTGATCCTGAAAAATAAATTTCGTGTGTTTTCCAAATTTTAGTTCTTTTGTACATATGGTGACTCTACTGTAAGGGTGGGCAATTAGTTTGGAATGTGGTAGCAAAGCATAATGGAGGGGGTTGCACCTTTTTAAAAGGGTTGCATTCATTCGTTAACTTTTCATCTCAGAAAAGGTATACATTGTGCCAATAGAAATCAATAAATGTTGGTTAAATAAATTTGTGACCGTTTTATTTCATATATTTGTTGTGCTAATTTGATACTATCTACAGATGCAAGTACATTTAAACCTTTCAGGACCATGATCACATATATGTGATCACTTCAGGGAACATGGTATCAAATGCAAGATTGTGTTTCCTCGTTATCACACCAGTGTGATCTGTTGGAACTTCTGGGATTTGGAATGATAATAAACTATAAATGTCGTCATATTTTATATAAAGTAATGATTTTATGTGAATTTTTAAATGGAGTTAGGCTTAGCAGGAAAAATCGCCTGATCCCGAAAAGGTTAATTTTAGAACCATTTGCACATGAGAAGAATGTACCTTATCACACTTTTCTTCGGAGTTTGTTTTCTTTTTTCTTTTTTTGAAATCGGCATTGAGATTGTTTGTAGAAACTCCATCACAACCTGCAAGTTGATCTCAGGCCATTTTGCATCTATATTTGCTATTGTTGTTCTTCATGAAAGAAAAACTTTGCTCACAAATTTATGTTGACCGAAATATAGAGAACACTTTTTTACATATTTGGTTCTCTGATTGTCTAGTTGAGTCATATCTGTTACACTGGCTGCTATTTGCTCATTCCTCTGTAATGTGTTAAGGCTTCAGTGATACAAAGCAGATACAGTAAGACACTGCTTAACGCTGTTTCGTTTAACACTGTTTCGGCTTAACGCTCTTTTATAAGAATTGTGGGATTCCCCGAAATAGCACGCAGCGTTAGGCTTCCCGATATCCGAAGTAGTTTATCCCTTTTTCTTCTTTCCGACGGTATTATACGAAAGCATTTTTTATCCTTTCAAACATTTGTTGACGTTATTGTAAGTCTAAATTTACGTAATATAACTATTTCTATAGTGACAAATAATATTTTTAGTTTTTATCATGGGTGATAACAAAAAAACACGAAAATAAAGCGTAAAAAAAGCATTTAAGCTTCACTAAAAACTAAAATGAAAGTGATCAGAAGATTAGATACTGGTGAACGTCAATCTCAAATTAGTGCTGCATTGAATTTGGCAACTTCAACAATAAGGAGCATTCTTAAGAATAAAGTAAAAATACTGTCATCGCGGTAACTGCAACTACGACCAGCTCTGCAACTAGAATTACCCGTTTTAGAAATAATACAATAGAGGAAATGGAAAAACGACTTTCTATATGGATTGACGACGAAATTGAACGCAAAATACCATTAAGCCAATCTACCTTCTTGATAAAATGGCAGAAAATTGGAAATACAGAACAGACTGAATGATCTGAAATATAAACATACTGACTTAGAATTTTATTTATTTTTATATGCATATTCGTTTATTATGTTTCTATATTTGTAAGAAATAAATTTTTGTTTTGATGTTATAAAAAACATAATTAAAAAATTTAATGGTAAAATACCTGACCAATTTTCTACCCATCTTCCCCTAACTCCATTATTTACATGATGAGATAACCTCGTTTAACGCTGTTTCATATTACACTCTACTTGGATGGAACGTATACCCCGCGTTAAGCGGGGTCTTACCGTAATTTTTTTACGTATGAATGTAATTTATTTTTTTAAATCCTGAAATGAATTTTTCCTTGATGAAATCAAAACACTTGCCTGTAATATCATATAACTTCTCCATACTCTCCAGCAAAGTCATTAAATTAAAGAATAAGAAGTTTTATCTTGTATTTTGGGTGATTTTTTTTTATTAACACCAAGTAATGCTGGGGTTGTTGATATATCTGTTGCAGGAAAATGATGGAATTAGGAATTTCATCAAATCCTTAAGGGAGATGATCAATTGACGAGAGATGTTAAAATGACGTCTCTTGAAGGTCATTTCCCTGATAAAAGTAAGGGATTTGAACAAATCCTTGACATATTTCAGTGAAATGATGAAATAATATTGTCAAGAGTTTAAAAGTGTTTATTTAACAAATAGGGTGCATTATTAAACGTATAGAAGTAAGTAGTACAACACAATAGTCAATGAAATGCAAATTATTTATTCGAAACTAATTAACAAATAATTAGAAAATTAGGCTGTTATTTTCTATGTGGAACATCTTTTCTCTCGGTTGCTTACACACTAAAACATCAATCCCTATGTTAATCCTATGGTGCCTTTTTTTAAAGATATGAGGTTCATATTTATGGGATCGATAGTACTACCTGTATGGTTAGGAAGTACAAAGACTCGACCCCCCAGGTGTCTCCCCCCCTGGACAGCATTGTGCCAATGCAAATCCAGAGTAGTTCATTTCATCATTTCACTGAAACAGTTCAGGGTTTGATACAATCACTTACTTTCATCATGGAAATGACCTTGAAGAGACGTTATTTTAACATCTCCCGTCAATTGATCCTGTCCCTTAGGGATTTTATGAAATTCCTAATTTCGTTATTTTCCTGCGACATATCCAAGAGAATCGGATTCATACTAAGCAGTTTGAAGCTACAAACCATTCCCTTCCCCCGGAAAAATACCACCCCTAGACTTTATTAATCAAAACTTTTTTTACATGTAATGGCAAAAAAAATTTGCTTTTTAAAATTTATTCTCTCTAAATATAACAATATATCTACTTTTATTATATTATTTCAGGTAAAATTATCTTTCTTTGCTGAGAACAGGATTCATAAATTTATGTTTAAATAAAATTGATAAAATTGCTTTGTAGAATAGCCCAGTTTTGAGTGAATAATAGATTCTAAAGCGAGAATTAGTTATCTTCGCGGCTCAGTAAATCTTAAGCCAAGATCACCTGCATTACATGCAAGGCTGGCGCATGTTAAATGTATTAAGCTTCAATATTACATCTTAATTGTAGAGCATATATTAAGGAAGGTGTATCAGCTCACTCGCTATCAAGAGTAAACATTGTTATATTATCAAACAACTCAAAATGACTATGTATGTTGGCTGTATTAAGATGACCTTTGCATATGGTGAAAGTATACAGTAGGAAATGTTCATATATTAATAAATAAATCTTTTGTGCTTAGTTATACTACACACAGTTGCTGTGAAAAATTTACAAATTGAAAATAAACGATTTTCTGTCTCTTCTTTTTTCTATACTTCTTATAAGAAATAAAAATCCTACATATGAGGATGTTTTTTTTAAAAAACTTGCATACAGTAAGACCCCGCTTAACGCGAAGCATACGTTCCATCAAAGTAGAGTGTAATATCAGACAGCGTTAAACGAGTTTATCTCATCATGTAAATAATGGGGTTAGAGGGGAAGATGGGTAGAAAGTTGGTCAGGTATTTTACCATTAAATTTATTAATTATGTTTTTTACAACATCAAAACAAAAATTTATTTCTTACAAATATAGAAACATAATAAAGGAATATGCATATAAAAATAAATAAAATTCTAAGTCAATATGTTTACATTTCAGATCATACAGTATCTTCGGTATTTCCAATTTTCTGCCTTTTTATCAAGAAGGTATCTAATGTAATTTGCGTTTTCCTTTTGCGCTCTGTAAGAAGTTGTTGGTAAGTGGATAAGGCATCCATAACCTTGCCTTTGAACTGAAGTCAAAATTTGCTCCTGCTTTTCCTTGCTGCTTTATTTTTGTGTTTTTTATTATCACCCATGATAAAAACTAAAAATCATAATATTTGTCACTATAGAAATCGTTATATTATATAAATGTATACTTACAACAACGTTAACCAATGTTTGAAACGATAAAAATACTTTCGTATAACACCGTTGGAAAGAAGAAACACAGATAAACTACTTCGGATATCGGGAAGCCTACCGCTGTGTGTAATTTCGGGGAATCCCACAATTCAAATAAAAGCACTAAACCGAAACAGCGCTAAACGAAACAACACTAAACGAAACAGCCTTAAGGGGGGTCTTACTCTGTATATGTAAATAATTATTTGAGGCTACGTTTTTTTATATTGACATATCTGACGTATTGATACATATCTGAGATTTTAATTTAATTTTTCTAGGTAAATATAATGTATTTGAACTCTGTTTTGTTTACAGATGCTTTCTAGGACTGTGATATACATTCTCTTCAATTTCACATTGTAGACTAATAAACTGTAATGTAAAATAGATATAGCGTCAGCTACAATTGGGGGTTGGTGATGCTTTCACACTATAGAAGAATATGCATCTCCAAATGTTAATTTCTCTATTTAGAGTTCATATGATGATGTCCTTACATGAGGGTTGCCTGAATGAAAGGTGGACAAGTCGAATAAAAAGAATGCTTTTATTGGAAATCAAAATAAATTGTCATGGGAGTTGTAACACAAGTCCCATGGTTTCTATAATAGCTCTATGCCTTCGTTGTAGAAAAATCGTGGGTATTCTCGATTAAGTCCTGCATAGATTCCTTCACCTCATCGTCCAAATGGAAATGTAATGTGCTCTTAAGTGGAGCAAAGTGTAAAAGGTTTTAGGTAGACATATCTGGGCTGTACGGAGTGTGCTCTAACACTTTTCAACGGAACTTTTTTAAGATTGTCTGGGTTTCAAGGGAGACGTTTTGACCATGGAGATCATGGAGATCTGATATTGTTTGCCATTCTCCAACAAAACTTTTGCACCAATTGTTTGAACTAAGCAGTGCTCGCTATAGACTTCCCCCGTTCGCTGATAAATGCCCACATCCTGCTCGCCTTCTGCAACTAGAAACCATACTACTGCACATTGTTCCGATATGAACGCATCCAAGAACAGCACGACTTTATTTTTGATCTATTTCCTCTACCACGAACAGATGTATTATTGCACATCGTATGTGGTGTACACCTCCTATCCACCTTTATATCCTTGTTCGATGGCGCTGCCATAGCTGTAATCATTCTGACACAGTTGCATGGATCCACTTTTCATTTGGGCAACTTTTATATATAAAATTCAATATAGACTACAGCTCACTTGCATTATTAGTATATTTTCATCATGGTTGTAAACTTGTGCCTTGTATTGTTACTTCTCAATTCGGGACTTTGACTTAGTCACTAAGCATCTACCCTGTAAAGGGGTTGATCTTTAGAGGTTCAAAATCATCCCGTTAATGTGGTGTCGTAGTTTGGAGAGTGGCGTGTTAGCTGATGTGTGTGTGTCGTCTTTGTAATTTGACCTAGATTCAGAATTGTGAGGGCCATCGCCTATTGTCCTCCTGTAGCTTCAAAGGTGTGACGTTAATCAACAATTAATTAATTAATTGGAGTGAATGGAGAGAGTGGCCTTAAAAGGATACATTAATAAGCAATTAATGAATCAATTATTAATATATTTACATTCAAAGAAGGGGACGGGAAAAGTAGAATAGTGCGAATTAACCAAAAATGAACTGTACAATAGAAAAAAAAACTTTGTAACGGGTCTATTTACGTTCCTTCCACTAATAATCCTCTTGGGGAATATTGGGTCTTTATAAAAATGATTCTATTACAAACTTTCCTCCTTCGAAGAAGATGTGATTATGTGAATTAAGACGTATATAAATATTAAACTTTCCAGTTAGAAAGAGAGGTTAGACTGCTAACGGATAGCAGTGATTGATTTAACGTGAAGTTAAGCATGGGCACATTGTAGCTTATTAGTGTAATATTAAGATTGACGATTTGGTCAATTAAGAATTAGATTGGATTAGGTCGCTTGGAATCAGATGGTGTCTTGCCTGGACGTAAGTGATTGGATTTATTAAGCCTTCTAGTTTCGCGTCTACCTCGCTATATATATATATATTGCTTTCCATATTTAGTAATTGGTGCATTTCTTAATTTGGGTTACAGAATTTGTGTCTTCATTGATTACTGTGAATAAATAAAAATTATTTTGAATATGGCTAATCTTCCTTCCGATTCTCCCGCACTAATGGACGTCGCGGGGCCACCATTACAACATGAGTATACGAACGGAAAAAAAATCTATTCTCTTTTGATCAAAATATTAAACTATATTTAATAATGGCTTAAAATACATTCCCAAAGTAATCTATATCGACCCTAGGGGTCTTTGACGAACTGCAAGGGGTGAAAAAATCAAGTGAAAGTCAGTGAAAAAATAATTTTGTGGGAGGGCATGTTGTGTAAAAGTGGGTCTGTAATAGTGGCTCTCATTAAGGTATCCGACTACGTTCGGAACCGTGATTTTGCAAAAGTGTGCAAATGGATAATATTTATGATGTTTAGTATCACTTAGATTAGAAAATGTATTTATAATTGTTTTAAGAATAGTATTACAATAAAAAATTATTTAAATACAATATTTTGACAAAAAATGACCATAGAATGACCCATTTTCAAAATATTCTCCTTTTGTGAAAAATTCTTTTATTATAATAATATTTTGCCTGTGTATATAGCTCGGACCTCTGTACAGAGGCTCAACTAGAATTTCAGAAATATATAACTTATAAGTGGGTTTATTCATGTTTTACGACATCAGAGGGGAGAAATTTTAAGAAAAAAACGCCGATACTTTTTTCAATGGGTTGTAACTCCAAAAATAATGTGAATTTCTCAAAAATCATAGTTGAGCCTCTGTACAGAGGTCTGAGCTATATACAGGCAAAATATTATTATAATAGAAGCATTTTACTGAAAAGGAGAACATTTTGAAAAAAGGTTATTCTAAGTTAATTTTTTGCCGAAGTATTGTATTTAAATAATGTTTTTTTTTATCAAAATGTCCTTAAAACAATTTTATACATGTATTCTAATCTAAGTGACACTAAATATCATGAAAATTATCCATTTATGCGCTTTTTTAAAATCACGGTTCCGAACGTACCTTAAACCAGATTGTGAGTTTAATTTTAAACGATAATTTAATGAAGTGCAAACCAAATTTGCCTATCTAATAGATTTATTTACTAAATTTAATGAGGTTAATTTTCAGTTACAACGCAACAGTATACATTTCATTAAAACAAGGACCATCATTTTAGCATTTCTTGCTAGAATTTAGCTAAATGAGTATATTATTGGACGTCACGAATTTCCCCAGTCTCAATTTGTCAGGCATTTTAACCTACGTTGAACATTTAAATGCCCTTCACACATTCAGATTTTAAAACTAGGTACATTGGGGGAAAAAAACCATTGGAAATAAAAAAAGAAAAGAAAATGTCATTACAAAAGGAACTGATTGGAATAGAAAATCTTAAAGTGAAGCTTAAAAAGGGATGTCAGCAATTTTGGCTTTAAAAAGATGTATCTGTTAATTATGGAATATCTTAAGAAAATTTTTAATTGCTTTTCCTTGTGAGAAGGAGTTTCAGGAGAAACAAGTAATATATAAAAAACATTTTTTTAAGTCTATTCCTACTAAGATCAACAAAGAAAAGTTTTATTTTAGCTACTTTTTATTAAATAGTTACAATTAATATAAATATGTATATACATAGGACAGAATCACTACATTTAAGTGGTAATTAATCTTTATTAATTATAATTAAAGTATTGTACTGTCATCCAAAATAATCATGTTTATAAAATTTCAGCTCAACTGAGCGCTTTAAAATGTATTTCATTAACAATTGAATTTTCCACCAAGATAAATAAATATATATGGAGAGTGTGAGCTAATAGTAGGAATTGAAAAAAAAAAGACTGGACACTATCGCCCACCCGGTATAGTGGTTAGCGACGCTGACTGCTGTGCCGTAGGGACTGGGTTCGAATCCCGGAGAAGACATGGATGTTTGTAAATGTATAGTGCCTGCGCGGCATGGGGATACTCTAAATAGCCGTCGAGCCGCAAGTCCTCTCGTGAGGTTGGTGAAAGGGGTAGAGAGGTGGGAGGCCTCTGACCACCCCCAGAGTGTTCTCCCTCTAAATTGGGGTGGAATCCAGCCAAATCGCACTGTCACCTGTATGGTGCTCAAAGCTACGGCTAACGACAGACGTCACTTAGCCCTTTACCATGATGAATCTCGTGGGCTTCGATCTGGCCTTTGCCGATCAGGTGGCATTGGTAACAACAGACTGGACACTACTAACCGAGGAGAGTTAGGAGACAAGACTGGTGCCAAATATTGAAAATTTGTTATTGAAGCACCAGATTCATCCCTCCCATTAAAAGTATTTGTTTGTTGTTCAATAATTTTCTGTAACAGTTATTTTATGTATTAATTAAATTTTAATTTAATGAATTAACATGTGTTTCTTAAATTCTAAACACTATACTTCACTACAATTAGAAATTTAGATCTTAAAGTAACTAGTTCTATATCAGCTATCACACACAAAAATACATTTAAATTGATAACTTTGCTAAAATTCAATATTTGGTAAGTAGGGGTCGACCCAAAACCAAAATCGAAGAGATCTATTAGACAAAAACATTTGGTAACCTCTGGCTTAAAAATATAAAAAAATCAGTAAAACCTTTCAAACTCATTTCTAAATGAATTACAGATAATTTACTAAATGCGTTTTTTCTTTCACAAGTTTTAGTTTATTTTTAATTTTTAAATTTGCTTTTGTACTGTTTTGTCAAATTATATCCTGCAGAAAGAATTAATAACATTTTCAGTGTAAATACTTAAGGCCTTTGGATGTTATATATTTCCTGAGAGTTTCTTAAAATTTCGTTGTTAGTATTACTTTAAAAAACAAGTAATATAAAAAAAAAGTTAATTCCTACTTAAGTAAACAAATTTTTTTTTATTTTAGTTACTTTTTATTAAATAATTAAAATTGACATAAATATGTATATACATTAGACAGAATCACAATATTAAGTGGCAAAATAGAAAGCAATTTTTCCTTTCTATGTATGGTGTTGGACTATTATTTTTGTTACTATTTATTCATTCATAAATCACATTCTCAGAAATTAGGCCATCCCAGGTGGGATTCGAACCTACGACCTTTGGAATAGAAGTCCAACTCGCTATCCATTGCGCTACAGGGATTCAACAAGCGATTTTCCTTTTTATATATTGTGTTAAACAATTATTTTCGTTTGTTCCTATTTATTCATTTTTTAAAATTTAATTAATGAATTAATATTTGAAAAACTGTGTATAACATCAAATGTCATTCACTACAAGTTTAAAAAAATGTATTTGAACTTCAATGAATAAATAGAAAGTATTTTTTTAACGATTGAAAATTTGAACAAGATATATATACATAGGGAGATTGCGAACTAATAGTAGGAATTGAATAAATATATATAGGGAGAGAGGGAACTATAATAGAAGGAATTGAATAAGTTCGGAAATTATATTTAATTTTGAGTAAGTTTTTTTAGGTGCTTTCCGGAAATGTGACATTAGCTGCTTCTATCACTCTCGCGTGTAAAAAAACTCAGGTAAAATCCTATTTTAGTCCACACCTTTGGCAAAGAATGCCAAACAGCGCCAGTTGCTCATTTTTGCATTGGACTTCTATCCAATGTGAGGATAATAATTTGCCAAGTTGGCGATAAATAAAAGTGTGAGTTAAAATAGGATCTTACAAAGATTAATAAAAATATTTAAAAATGAAATTTACGTCCATAAATTGCTTTGTCCGCACACGGTTAGTAAAAACATTTTATTTAAAGTGCCAAAAATTCACCCGCATACAGATATCGGTAAATAAAAATAAAAAAAAAAACCTGGTTTTTTTTAAACTATATTTTTCAACACAATAGATTTTACTTTATAATTCTGTTGCATCCAATATTTCGATGTAATGCTTGTTTGCACCACAAAAAATAATTCACGATAATCTGAAAAACAATTTGGTATCGTTTTTATTTTTCTCTTTCCTGGTTGTAAAAAGTCCTTAAACGTTTTCTTTTTCGTTGTTTGTCAATGGTCCCTTTCTCTACGGGTTTTTCTTTCAAAAGATTGTCATAAAAAAAAGTAAGTAAAAAGCATTGTTGCGTGCATTTCCCCCAACCCCGAAAGTACTAATGTTTTCCAAGGGACATTTCCCCCTTCCTATAGTTTCTTTTTATCATTTCATTGTTTACTCATTCATTTCTTTTAGACGCGTTAAAGAAATCCCACTGAGTAAAAGGGTTTTCTCATTTATTCATTCCCATTTTTATCGGCAGCACGTTTCTTTTTTTTTTTTTTAGAAAAAAATTCGTTTTTGTGGTTTTTTTTTTTTATCGAAGAAAAAAAGTTTAAAAGTTGAATATTTTATTCGCGCATGGTTTTCGTTTTAGAGAAGGTAAAAAAAAAATAAAAAGAGTAAAAACAACGTGGAGTTGGTTAAGAATTTGAAAACTACTTTATCATTCTTGATTACAGAAAGTTGAACTAAATAAAGTAAATTTTAAAATGTGACACAAAGTTCTTTATTCTTTAAAATTCTCTTTCATCTTTCGTAAACTTTTGCACAAGTATGAATTCTCATTACAAGGGCTTTTCTTGTTTTCTTTTGAAAAAACTTTGTCTAAGAAAAAGGGGAAACATGTAATAAACGAATATAAACATCGTATAAAAATATTTTAACATTTATATATAAATTTTATATTATTGGTTTAATATTCCACCATCAAAGATCGAACATTATAATTTTGAAACTTCTTTAGATTCCTGCATCAAAACTAAATTATCAATACTGACAAGATTTCGATCGTGTGTGAGTATTACGTATTTTAAAATTGTGTTACTGTAATAAAATTGTTGATGAAAATTTAAAAAGTGAATCTTATCTAACGTTTGATAAGGATTTTACATCAAATAATAATATTAATTGTTTTGTACCCATCATCTCAAATTTTTAAGGGGGGAAAATGTCTTCCTAAAAAATGTGTTTCAAATTTTGTAATTTTTCGAAAAAATTTCTTTTTAACCTTTATTTTTGGATCCCACAAAGTAATATTATTATATTAATACGAATTCGCTTACTTTCCTTCAGATTTAAGGTTAATCTGGTGGATTAAAAAAAATTATCTCGACCTCAGGCTGGGATAAGTTTAATGGGAGATCAGAAATTTTGAATCGACACATTCGATTTGAAGTAGAACGTTTCAGATAGTCAGTGTGTTATGATTCCTTTTAAAAATCGTTTTCTAAATCTTTTTCTAAGTAGGAACAAGCAAGACAAGAAAAACTTTTAAGTCAATTCCTACTTTGGTAACTCCCTCTGTTACAGCTAGTTGTAACTTCGTCAGAAATAAAGCAGAATAAATTTAAAATTTTAAAAAATTTAATATTTGGAAAAAATTGGAAATTTGGAATATTTGTCATCCACTACAAGTAAAAAAAAATGTATTTGTACTTCAAGGATGAATAGAAAGTATTTTATTAACGGTTGAAAATTTGAACAAAATATATATATGTCGTGTATTGAAATAGTGTTGGCCGGTGTATGAAGCTGTAATATTTGTTTTAGTAATGACGTCTTCAGAATTGAGTTTCCTCTTTTATTTTGTAGCACACATAGCGTAACTGATCAATCTATTATTATTTTACATCTGTTGGGTATAACACGTAAGCAGACACATATAACAGAAGCGACTTCTTAACGAACACAAACACAAAACACAAAGAAAGCTGCAAATATTCACATTCTTACATGATGGCGGCAAGTAGAGAAAAAAGAGCGATTACATCAGATTTTTGTTTATATACCAGCAGTGCAAGCGCGTGGCTATTGAGTAATAGTAGTTTTTGATTGGCTAGAATGCGCGGGACAGGGATTTTGGTTTAGCCGATTACGATTAAGATTACAATTTTTATTTTTAAACCTAAGAATTAAAGATTATTTATAGATCATTAAAAAGAGTTAATTAAAAGTATGTGTTAGAGGGAATTATTACATATATATATATATAGGGAGAGAGTGAACTAATAGTAGGAATTGAAAAAAAGCTTACCTTGTCTATGAGTTTAGCAGATCTTTCCTGGGCCCCCCAAAAAAGAATTTCAGTTTTAACGCTCTGAAGACGTTTTCACGTTTAAAGTATCCGAACACGTTCGGTGTACTTTTTTTTAAAAAAATGGCATACTGAAACATTATAAATGTTTTTAGGAACCATTACCGATAAATACTAATATTTAACTAACAATATTTTTAAAAATTATCTAAATTTTACAAAAATCACAACTATGAGTGAAATTTTAGCAATACTTCTGAAAAACTTCAAAGCAGTAACAGAAAAAAAGTAAAAAATTTGTATCAGTAAAGGTATTGCTAAGACAAATTAGATGTATTTATTTAGAAAATGCACTAAAATTTTAATGTTTTTTAAAATTCTAAGGTTTTAGAGTAGAGAGATTGATTAAAAACTACAAGTGATTTGACGTTCTTTAGGAGACTATTATTTAATTAACAGGTTATAATTCTACAAATATTCATACAATAAGAAATGTTTTAGTACATTCTCTAGAAAATAATATAAATACCAGGTTCAAAAAATTTCATAAAAATAGGTTTGTAATATTTTGAGTTATCTGACTCGCACTATGACAGATTTTGAACAATTTAAAAAAAAAAAATGTCCACTTCTAGTAGATTAGAATAGGTCATAACCATTGCAGACTTAGTGCATCCCCCGGAAGCTGGTATCACTTTTTAGTGCGGCGCCCTATAGGCGGATACCATTCGCCGCAGGTAATTTTGACGCCCAGTTTCTTCCCTAGAGGGAGACACCTGACCTCTGAAGATATGAACCTGTACCAGAATTTAATTTTGCCGAGAGCATCCAAGCTAAACAGATACTTAAGGAATCTTTAACATGCCGTATAATCATACGACATGACCACTGTCGATTTGCGGCATCATGCAAATCCACCGACCTGGGCTGGGGTCAAACCCGCAACCTTGGGTGCAGAAGGCCAGCGACAAACCAACCCCGCCACCCAGCAGGTGCAGTGGAACTAACTACAGTGAAAATCGCTTAAGACGAAACTGAAGGGACTGAAATATTTTTTCACGTTAAAAGAATTTCGTGTTAAAGGATATTGCAAGAAAAAAGTCATCATACATCAACAATATTAAGCTTATTAGAGTTTATTTTATTTAGATATGTACATATGCATGTGCTTAATCAAAACCAATGAAACAAAAACATCCACAAGAACTGAATGAAATTTGACCACATGAAATTTAGTATAAAATTTTCAAATTTTTTGAAAAACAAAACATTTATTGAGTTTTCGGAAAATAATCCGATATTTTTCTTTGCATTGGTTTTTTTAGCTTTAAATTGTCAACAAATTGTTCGATATCATCCATTTTCTTTTTCCTTTTACCATTGGAATGTGCGTCTAAATAACTGCGCATACTTTTCATGACTTTCTTCATTTCGAATGATATGGGAACAGGAGCTGCACATTATTCATTTCATTTTCATCGTCCAAATCTGCATCAATGGTATTTTTTGAGCTTTGAACAAATTCCAAAATGTCTGTCTGCCATAATTGGGGCTGTACACAAATTACCATCCTCTACTGCAATGAATTCTTCCGATAATACAGTCCCCTCAGGGGGCTCACCTTTTTTAGGTGAGTATGGGAGATGTTCAATACTCAAATTCACAACTCATTCACAAACTGTAAACTAAGTGCGAAATAAATGATGTGGCTACGAGTGTTTCTCAATTTAAATAAATCATTTATTAAGTATTTACAAGGATGCATTAAAAAGCTTAAATATTATCGCGCACGCTCATAGCCGTCTGTTTCCTCCAAACGCATCTAGAGGAATTCTCCTTCCCTCTCTCTTCGGAGCGCTTTTCCTCCCCCTGTTGCCACCAGAGAAAAGAGAAACTACGCTTACACCCTTTCCTAGGGTCAGTCACCCCTTCGCTCCTTGGGTGCCTAAGATTTATTAGGCGCTCGCCCCTCCTCGGGTCAATCACTCTTTCGCTCTTTGGGTGCTTTCGCAACAGGAGTCACAATCCGGAGGTACCCTAGTGATCTTTTCTTATTTCCCAAGGGGCTTACTGTCTTTGGTAAACAAGGGCTTCACGAACCCGGGTTACCCTAGTGATTCTTCTCTATTTTCGGCCCTCCTTCTTGCCATTCAAATTTCCCTTTTCTTCTTTTCACGTCGAGACCACAGACCAATGTTATTTAAGATGTACGTGATTAAATCGTTGTACTATTTATTATTAACATATTTTGGTTCACACTTTCTACTGCGTTAATTTAGTTTCTTTCTCGTATATTTCTTTAAATACTTTGATTATGTTGCTTTATTTGTTTTCGACTAACACCGTTGGTTTTTCAATGTTTGCCGTGTGCGGCGTCCCGTAAGGAGGAAAATGGTGTTCTGGGGAGGGGATCCTTTGCGTTCCCTTTGGCCAACGCTTCTCCCGTATGGAGTAGATTGATGGCCTGGGGATACCTCTGCGTTACCTTTGGCCCACACTTCACTGTAGACGGGAGAAATTAAGATGGCTCCTCATAAACCTAGAAAATCAGCACCTACCGAGTACACAACAGATGAGGAGGATATGATAGTGTATGACGTGGAGCCTGAGCCGAATCTAAAATATGTCTTAAATATGAATGGTTACACCTACAAGGGAGAGTTAGTTAATAAAACTAATCGCGCGCGCGTACGTTTATTCGCTACGACTTTGATAATCCAATCAGAAAACCGTGTTAGAAAGAGCAAGAGGGGTTTTTTTTTACCTTTTTTTAAATAATTTAGTTACGAAAAACACACTTTTCGGACTTGGTGGGGAAACCCTCACCACAATTTATTAACTTTTGCTTTTAAAACTTTTTAATATGAGATTTTACTATTTTAATCATAAAATGTTTTACTAATTTTTAATACTTAAAAAGTTGTTTGGCGCAGCTTAGCCAAAATTGGCTCTTGCGCCATAAAACCCTACATTCACTCATTCACTCCGATAATACAGTAGGACAGTTCGACAAGGCTGGTGTTTTCAGTATTTTGTTCTTTACTAAATGGGAAATCTTTTCATGTAAAGCGATTTTAGTTTCTTGTTAAGAGAGAAGTTTATGCAAATGCCCAGTATTTTGTCGAGACCGTTGTATTATTTCGTGTTAACCGATATATCGTCTTAAGCGTTTTCGCGTTAAACGTGTTTTACTGTATTACTAGCAGTTCGCAAGTCCCATCGCTCACGTTTCACAGTGTAAACGACAGGACTTGCGTTTACGCTGTCATGTCAAGGAACTGCAACATGAAAGTGATTTAAAATCGTTTGGTAGTACTGCGAATAAAAAAAAAAGTAGGTTATAAAATAGATGTATACCAAAACCGAAATTTTTCATCGGTTTTCTGGTTATGGACTAACATGTATTTGTCCAAAGTCGTCTCTTCAATGCAAATTATTGGCCGCGATAACCAAGTGGTCAAGGTATCGGATCGGGGCTGGCTTGTCATGAGTTTGAGCCCAGTGCCTCTAAAGACCCGCCGTGTAGGGGTGCGATCGATGCACGTTAAATTTGTTGAGAGCTCAAACGTCCTCCCATTGATGTGGTGGGGTAGTTAAGAGAGGAGTGCCAGCTCAGATGTCATCCTCGTCACTTGACCATGGCTGAAACTTACAAGATCCGTCGCTAAAAGCCCTCATGTATCTGAACAGTGCGACGTTAATATTCACTCAGTCACTCTCTCAATGCAAGTTAACTCTATTTTAAAAACTCTTTTAAAATTTAATAAATTACGAATATGTTTCATAAGTACAAAATTTTAGAAGCCAGCTTTATTAATGAATAGACTACGGATTTTATTTTTTTTTTTTAATCCTATACCCGTTTGTACAAGACTGTTAATCTGATATCTGTCAAATATCGTTTTTCTCTGATTTTCAAGAATTAAAATCACTGTTTAACTTACTTAAAAATTCTTTTTGCCCTTTCTCGAAAGTATGTTATAATAACGTTAATCTATCAACATGAACATGGAATAGAGAGATAAATACGATTAGTTAAAAGTTTTTTTTAATATTGAGTAATAGTATTAAATAATGAGACGAAGCTTCTCATTGACTAGACATCAGTTAATGAGTTAATTTTTATTCATTTATATGAGTACGGAAAAAAAATCAAAAAATTGAATTCACATAGCAAATACAAATTTTAAAACAAACGCACACACACTGCGTTTAAAACATCAATCAAACCAACTGTTAAATCAATGCAATATCACATACATTTTTTATTTTTAATTACATTTCTTTGCAATTATACTTTACAAATGTAGATAATACTAATAAATGTATATAATATACGACAGATCTTATTCATAATTTTTAGCCGCTCTTATATGAATCGCATAGAATTGTCAACAAAATACTTCAATTGCTATTGTAGAGTTAAGTATTGTCAACTGTACCTCGTAATTTTGAATTATATCAAGTGGCAAGGATAATTAGAGTTAGTACCACCTTCCAAAGCGCGCAACCTAAGGACCTGATGACTCATTTATATTAGCCATAAATCAGCCCTTATTGTCCCTCTTTAAACGTACTCTAGATGACCCTCTTAGACGTATTTCATTATTGATATATCGCAGTTCAATCAATCAGGCTTAACGATCTGATTTCATATACCGTATTCATAATTGATAGAGATTTTGAACTTAGTTATATATATATGTATATACCGATTACACACACACTGAAGTGAAGTAACGTGTACTTGTGTGTGCGTTTTAAAAAAGTTAAGTAGAAAGCCTTAAACAGTATTTGCTTGTGTCACCCATCAATATGTGTTTACGTAAGTAATGAATTTAATTTTCAAAAATGCATTATTATGAAGCACTCGGGGGAATGTTATTGGATTAAATTTTAAATTCAAGATCGCATAAAGCGTTAAACATTTTTATATTCTTTTAATGTATTATTTCACACTCGTGTCCCTAAATTAAGGATAATCCAGAATCGCATGAAAATTGAACTCTAGACTAAAAACTTCACTTGTAGAATTATCGCACACATCTTCAACAATAATATGCAAATTACAGGAAGCCACTAGACGTCACCGATAGTACGAGAGTGTAAAAGGAGGGTGTCTGAGGAAAGGTGGCAAAGAAGTAAAATTGCTCACAAGCGTTTTGTAATCACTCAGTGACATAACCGAATAGTTATAACACAGAGGAAGCATGAGGAGGTTTTTTTTTTGTACGTTGAAAAATTATCCTGTAATGTAGCGTACTCAGATGGAAGTATCAGAGGAACTCAAAATTACCCGAAGTGTCATCTCTAGGCTTTGACAACGATTCCTAGATGTTACAATACAGATTGCCCACGAGTTATAGCGCCTAATGAAGACCGATGTTTGGCAGTAACTACAAAAAGAGGCAGACGCAGCACAGCATTCGACCTGTCTCATCAGCTATTTGCATCCACAGGTACGGCAGTTTTAAAACAAACAGTGAACAGACGTTTGGGACGTATTGGTCTATATGCTAGTAGGCTTTTCGTATGTGTTTTTGCTCATGGTAACTCACTGTCTCCAATGGTTAGCTTGGAGTAGGAAGCATGCAATGTCTGTAGACAACGTCACAGCGGAAATGTGTGATGTTTTCTGACGAGTCTTTTAGATTGAAGTCTGCTTCACGTCGGACTTTTAGGTGGCGAACACATCCAAGACAACATCATCGAAATGTAGGGTTACGGTGGTGTAAGATTGCTTGTTTGTGGGAAATTTTACTGGGCTTCAGAATAGATCTGCATGTTCAAATCGGAACCATGACAGGTCAGATTTATAGAACCATCATTCTGAAACAAGATTTGTGGCCGCGGTAGCCGAGTGGTGTAGGTATCGGATCGTGGCTTGCCTTGTCATGAGTTCGAGCCCAATACCACTAAAGACCAACCGTGTAGGGTAGCGATGCATGTTAAATCTGTCGAGAGCTGAAACGTCCTCCCGTTGGTGCGGTGTGGTAGTTAGGAGAGGGGTACCAGCTCAGGTGTCGTCCACGTTACTTGACCATGATTCAAAATTACGTGGTCCGTCGCCAAAAGCCTTCGTGTAGCTGAACATTGCGACGTTAATATTCAATCAATCAATCAATCTGAAACAAGATTTACCTTTATTTAGGGGCTTCATGAGCACAGAATCTGTGTCTATGGATGACAACGTCCGTCTTCACCAAGCAAACATCGTAAAAAAACACTTCAATCTGAGTGTATTACTCCAATAGAATGGCCAGCATTCTCTCCTGGCTTGAATCTGGCACAGCATGTGTGGCACATGCTTGGACAACAAGTTTCAGCCCTTCAACCCCGTCCTACATGTGTGCCGGAACTTCAGAGAGCATCGTTTGCTATGAGGGGTGTAATCTTCTCCAAGATCAGCTCAATAATTTGATACTCAGCATACCTAAGTGTTGTGCGGGCTGTATTTCATCACATAAGAGACATACAATGCATTAATTATCAAACGGACCGTGTAATATTTTGTAAAGGGAGTATTTTTTGTAATTATTCCAGGGAGCAAAATTCGTTGTTTTTATGAATGGCATCACACATATGCCACCTTTTTTGTTCTTTATCTTTTGTTTAACAAATGTGCTTAGTTAATAAGACCCGTTTGTTATGTTTCTGAAACTTTATTTCCGGGAGCTGGTATTATCCTTCATTTATGGACATGAGTATAATTTATATATGCATGTATGCAAATATTTATGTACGTATAACAGTAAAGCAACTTAATCAGAGAAAATATTAGACCGACGGTCTTGAAATTTAGCACATCACGTATTTCTTTTGTTAAGTAGAGATCAGGTAAAAAGGGTGTTTGCGAAATTCGACTCTCAAGAGGATTTGCGCGTTATAGATAGAAAACCTAGGATTTAAATTATTAGACCTATACATACTTGAAATTTGGTAAGTATGATTCTTTTGTTGAGTATTAGTAGTTTTTGTTGAATACGCTAAAAGGGGTTTTGCGACAAAGGTTACAAGGCATTATAGATAAAAAAAAAATGGTGTGTGGAAGAAGTGATAATTAAACTTAAGATAACTTTTGGAGAAGGCCAGAGCTGTCGAGCCATTGAAGAAAAAGAACTTTTTTTACGAGCACAATGGCAAAGAATTCACTGGAAAGCAAACAGCTATTTTGCTTAAATTGAAGATGAAGATTCTTAAAGATGTTGATCACACACACAAAATCAGAAGACGAAAACGGAAATCTTAAGATTTTGGTTCTGCTAACTCTACATTATCAACAATAATTTAAAAAAAAGAGAGAAAATGACGGAAATGTTTGAACATATCTATGTAAATAAAATGTACTCTAATAAACTTAATTTTTTTGATTATGTATCAGTCCCCCTCAGTTTTGTGTTAAACGTTCACTATATATTCGTAATTTATCATCAAAAATCTTAGAAGAAATCCGCTTTTTTGAGATTTGACAAAGGACCGCTTCATTTCTAACATTAATAATTTTTTATCAGTTTATACTGATTAATAGTGGAGGCAGTCAAAAAATTAGTTTCAGGATCTTCGTAATCGACGATGTTTTCATTAACAGTCGAGTTCAAGCTTTGATTTCACCATAAAACCGTTATGTTGAGAAACAGGAGTTGAGTTAAATGTTGAACTAGATATCAAATTCCTTCGGTTTTCAGGTGGTGTAGAGTATGCAACTGAAATGTTTTCATAGTCACAATAATCTTCTTTGGATCTTGCGTAGTTCTATGGTGATTGTCATTGAACCCAAACCTGTACTGATTATTTTTAAAAATGTAACATTCTGTATATTTACTTATCATAACCTTCTTTTAATGTTAATTTAAATTTTATTTACACAATTAAATAATAATACTAGTAAAATGAACTTATTCTTCTAACACATGTACAACTTCTTACTATTATTAAAATAAGCGCAAACCTTGTACAACTCTTCATCTTTTTTATTACAGATTTCACAAGAAGATCCATTTGACTCTTTGAATGAAACGAGCTCTATGGATGACGAATATGTATTTAATAGAGTTAATATTTCCATGCTGGAAGAGATGATCCCAGAGGTGATTATATTATTTCAGTTTTACATATTCAATTGTTGTATTAATGAAAATTGAACAAGAACACTTAAATTAAAAATAAACTTTTTCAAATATTTGGTATGTTTTAACAAATCTTTCAATAAGTTTAATGTATCCGACTACGTTTGGAACCATGATTTTGCAAAAGCGTATAAATAGATAATACTTATAATATTTAGTGCCACTTAGATTAGAAAATGTACAAAAGAATTGTTTAAGAATAGTATTACAATAAAAAATTTATTTAAGTACAAAATATTTTGACAAAAAATGATCATAGAATGACCAGTTTTCAAAATATTCTCCTTTTGTGAAAAATGCTTCTATTATAATAATATTTCGCCTGTATATAGCTCAGACCTCTGTACAGAGGCTCAACTAGAATTTTTGAGATATATAGCTTAGAAGTGGGTTTATCCATGTTTTACGACAACAGAGGGGAGAAATTTTGAGAAAAAAATGCCGATCATTATTTCAATTGGTTGTAACTCTGAAAATAATGTATTTTTCAAAACTCCTAGTTCAGCCTCTGTACAGAGTTCTGAGCTATATACAGGCAAAATATTATTATAACAGAAGCATTTTTCACAAAAGGAGAACATGTTGAAAAAAATTATTTGAAAATTTTTTTTTGCTGAAATATTATATTTAAATAATTTTTTTTTGTCAAAATGTCCTTAAAACAATTTTATACATGTATTCTAATCTAAGTGATACTAAATATCATGAAAATTATCCATTTATGCGCTTTTTTAAAATCACGGTTCCGAACGTAGTCGGATACCTTAAATGTATGTCTAATCGCCGTAACTGTACCGGCAATCAAAGGAAGAAAACCGAAGTTTCACGAAAGTTCGTTTCGCCGTTGCGGGTTAGTTTAGGAAATTTTGGCCGGACTCAAAGTTGAGTTAGATTTAACCGCACCTGCGCTGTAAGGGTCTATTTTGTTCAATGACGTTGCGCACTTGAAGTTGAGTACTGGAGTTAAAAATTATATTTTAAAAAACTAAAAAACACCCTTTTACAGTTAATCGAGCTAAGTTGTAACTTAATCTTTTAGTCGCCAAATCTGGAAATGGTATCTGAAATTAGTCGTCAGATGCGGGATGGGATCCGAAAATGTAAAATCATGATGATCCTGATCAGGACAATGGAACAAAATTATTAAATTATTGTATTGTCATCGAGGTTCTGGACAAGTGAGCAAAATTTCGAATTAAACTATCTAAAGTGGGTAAAAATTGAGTTCAAAGATTCCGTTACATGCAAGTGAAGCTTATAAAAGGATGTTCATTAAAAAAATAGCGGTGAAATGAAATTTTAACTGGCGATTTGTGTTTTCACTTGGCCTCGGTTACTTAACTCCAGGTTTTATAGCTCGGTTCAGTTAGCGATGAATGACGGTGAACCGAGATCGGCGTGAAATTAAGTAACCAAGGTTAAATAAAACTGTTGTTTTTGCTTATATATATATATATATATATATATGACATGATTTGTGAGTCAGAAACAGACTTAGTTTTTAAAAAAAGGAACTTTATTTGATCAAAGTTAGACATCATCTGACGCTAAGAGCAGAGAGGGAAAAAGCACGCCACCGTGAAAATCTTAAGTGGACTAACACTTAAAAAGCAGATGTGATAAGTATCGCGGATTTTATGAGTGAACTTGAAAGTTAATGCTGACATATGGGGCTATTAAATATAATGATCTGAAATTAGACATGTTTATTGGCTAGGCCATATGTTCGGAAGAAATAAATGGGTGATTAGTTTGATACTTGAAGATGAAATGAAAAAGACGAGTTAAGTGCTAGATAGAGAATTTAATTTTTAATCTAATTTAATTATCCTTGCATATATATATATTATATAATTGTGGTTACACAATTGCGAGAGTTTACAAACTCATGGTCAAAATAAGACTCTGTGATTGTGTTTACACAAGCGCGGTTAAATCTAACCTAGCTTTGATCCCCGCTCAGAATTTTCTATTTGAACTTGCGACGGTGAAACGAACTTAGGCTTAAAAACTGGTTTTCTTCCTTTGACCACTGGTTTACTTAACGGTGAATACGGAGGTAAGAGTGATACTGAAAATATTAACTGCTTCAAGCTAATACTAATATTTTTGTTTTATGTGTAATAGTATTTTCGAATTACATAAAATTTACCATTCTGTTTGACAGGAATATGTTATAACATATTTAGAAAATATTTTAAGTTAAATATTTGTAACTAAGTTTCGAGAAATTTTTTTTAAAAAAATCTAGGGTGGGAAATATGTAAATGCTCTTCAGATAATTGTTTTCTGGGAGTAAAAATTGATAAACTTATTTTAAATTTTGAGAGGAATAAAAGTATATATCTCTGAATTAGGTTTAACATGTTTTCATTTTTATATCTACGTAGTGTGATCCAAAAGTTTGGGGACAAGGTGTAAAAACCTTATACCCTGAATAGCTCATAGCATCGAAGCTCATTCACCTTTTAAGCAGCACGTTTGGGCGACGATACACTTCTGCCAGCGTTCGTATAACCTCTGGAAATACAGCTGGAAGCCATTTTTTCACAACTTCCCACAAGACCTCCTGCGATGCTCCTTTCACCTTGTTATGAACGCGTTTGGTTCTATAACATTTAAAAAATAGAAATTTGCTTCATAGAATTCAAAGAGCACGTTTATTCCATTAGGCTTAGCTAAGCTAGCATCAAAACATTGCAACTAGTCTAATCAAAATATACCGACTGTGGCCTATCGGGTAAACTGAAGAAGGTTACAAGAAATTGTTTCCAGATTTACAAATATAAATATAAATACAGTTAGATTACATAAAATACAAAATATAGTTAATTACAAATGCCTAAATATACAATTATGAAATTCATTTTAAAAATTAATTATTTTTCAAATTATAATGTTCTATAATTTTATTATATTTTTCTTTGTTGAGTTGAATAATATTTGTCTCAACAACTTCTTCTAAATGACTCAAAACGGCGTCCCTGTAAATGTTTTTTTCATTGATGGGAATAGGTGAAAGTCACACAGGGTTAAGTCTAGTGAATAGGGGAGATATATGGAAGCACGTTAGTGTGAATTTTGGCTAGGAAATATTGTACCAATTGAGATCGATGTGCTGGTGCGTTGTCATGCAGAAGATACCAGTCGTCACTTGACCAGAACGGAGGCTGCTTACGACGAATGAATTCCCTCAAACGACGTCTTCGAGAAGTGCTTATCTCCAGCGATTTTGTGCGTTTGACGACGATCTTATCGAACACTTTCAGACACCAGCGCAACATTTTCCAGGTTCCGTGAAGTAGGTCGTCCAACGTGTTCATCCTCTTCGATGGATTATCGGCCCTCTTTAAGACGCCGATGCCATTCGTAAACCTTAGATCTCGTTATGGTAGTGATCCGAAGTTCCTACAGATCATGGGATTACAACCAGAGTAAATGACTCAACTAAAATTAGATCGTATAGTGGTAACATAATTTTATTTAGAATAACGGCATACTAAAAACAAACATTCTAAAACAAAGTAAAAACGGAACTTATCTGAGTGAGAGGAGGACGGAGTTAGGAGACCTGGGAGGGTGATTTGGGGAGAGAGAGCCTCTCGAAATTCGGGTGCGTTCCATTTTATTCTCAACCCCATCACGCCGAAATCCTGGAGCCGGACTAGTTACTGTCCTTTGAATTGCGCATCTAATTGGACAATCCTCCTCGCGCAATGCTAAAAGTCATGACATTTATGCGTTCACTGAACTCAGAAAAGCGCGGGAATCCCTTGACACTCCCCACCGAAGGAATTTCACCACATCCGGTCAAGGGGGGACTCGTATATAAATTGCTAGAAAGTAAGGAACCCTTACCAGCCTCCCATCAGTAGATTCACCATACACCTTACTTAGCATTTATAAAGTCTCCATTGGTGTTTTACATAAGAGATGACAAAATTTAATGTTCAACGCTTCACATCTTTTTGGCGAAGACATCTTTA
Source organism: Trichonephila inaurata madagascariensis (assembly GCA_019973955.1). Taxonomy (NCBI): domain Eukaryota; kingdom Metazoa; phylum Arthropoda; class Arachnida; order Araneae; family Nephilidae; genus Trichonephila; species Trichonephila inaurata. Next base: position 89,369 of record BMAV01024807.1, read on the forward strand.
TTACATCGCCGAGCAAAGCTAACCAGCTTTGGAAGAAAACAACTGCACATGCGGTTAGGTCACATGACATGAGCTAAGCCAACCTAGCCAGGTAGGGGTAGGGTTGGGAGAATCCATGTCAAGTGGTTTAAATGTTAGTACTTACTTTCGTCGTCAGCAACGGCAGCACTCCCAAAATTTTTGGATCGTACTAAGTATATAAATTTCAATCTATCTAGGACTCAATTTGGATATCTTCATTCCGAATTTTCTCAGATTTAAAATTTAGCCTATGAGAAACATCTAACAAAAATCTCGAAGACATATAAGATAAAGAATATAGAGAATGTATAAAAAATATAGAGAAGGTAAAGAGAATGTTGCTTAGATATAGAGAATATAGAGGAGGTAAGGAGAAATAGCGAAAACTGGGAATATAGAGAAAATAGAGAAGTAGAGGACAATATGGAAATACACAGGAAGGTATCTAATAGTTATACATATAAAATTAATTAATCTCAAAAGATTAAGGAAACACAAACTTTTATTTTTATGGGTTTTAGTTTAAAAATTATTAATACATAATACAATTCAAAAAACTTTTTAGGCCTGAATACAAACGAAATAATGAAATACAAACGTTGTTATTGAAAAATAATGACACTATCTTAAAAGGGCGAAAAATTTGATAAATATTTGTATTATTTTTTTCTTGTCCGATTGCTTTTAATCGTTTGTTTGTTTCGTATATATAATTTATTTAAATTGATTCCTAAAAAAACTTCAATTTCTAGAATTATGTTATTCTGTAATTACTTATAGTAAGATCATTAAATGGATCACGTGACATAGCAACTGTTTTTAATGTTTCATTTATTTTATAACATTTTCCCACTTTTAAAAATATTTTTTACTTTTTATCGCATCTATTTTCCATGTGTCTGCTTAAGATAAAAGATTATATTTTTCCTTACAATATAAAAATTATAAAAATACAGAATATGGTATTTTTCTTGCAAACGATTTTTTTCATATTTAACTTGAGGATTTAATAAGTTTTCAATCAAATTTTTTATTTGAAAATAAAAAATAAAAAAAAAAAATTTTGTAACTTTTGACTTTTACAGTTGTTTTTCTTCCTCTTTGTGTCTTGAAGGGCAAAAATAAAACTGAGAACTTTTTTTTTAATTGGAAGTGCTTTAAAATATAATATTATGTTCTAACTGTATCATCTAAGGATGAATGTGTGCAATACATATTATTACAGTTTTTTAAAGCTAATCCAGTTTTCATTTGACGAGATTACTTTTTATATTTATTATTTTACATTTCAATATCAAATTACGTTAAAGCGAAAAATTGCCTGTTCGTAATGTACTTTAATTTTAACCATGGGTTGATATTAAGTGCATATGTATTGTAATATTTCACTTATCTATACCGACATAGACCAATAATGGACCAGAAAAAAGTATTTGCGCTAGAACTTAATTTTTTTTCTTCCTCAAATAAATCATTAGAAACTACCTAAAGTGGGCCACAAAAGTGTTCGTACACTTGCAATTTCTTACGAAATTTAGTGTTTTTCACTAATAAAAATTAATATATTGTACTTGTAATTTTTTTATAATATCTGCAACTTATTCTTAATGGAATGACATAATTAATTTTTTAAAAATAGTATAACTATTTTTTTAAAAAATTAATAATCCAAAAGCTACTAAAAAAATACGCCTCAAAAGTCTTCGTACACTTAAAAATCTCAACTTAGCTTTAAATATTGTATTTATTTCTTAATTTAGTACTTAATAGAATATCTTTTAGTGTCCACAACAACTTTTAAGCTTCTTGGTATAGATTTAATCAGTTTTTTGTTAATTTCTGCATCGATTTTCCTCCATGCTTCTGTGATCATTGTTTTTACTTCATATTTTGTGTTTGTTGTCATGTTTTCTTATTTTTATACATAAAAATCTCACCAAATATGTTCTACTGGGCTTAATGAAGAGATTGAGAAGGTGTTTTCAGAATTAGGGGACAGTTATAGGGACACCAGTGGCGTACATTGAGAGCAGTGCGCTTGACGTCATTGCCCTTTTAAAAAATTAAGTCGTCTCCAATATCCAAACTTCGTGCGGATAATTAAAAAATTTTCTTTAAAATACTTAAATAGAACTCATGATTCACAATACCATAAAAAAAAAATACCAAATTACCTAATTCTGAGGCCAATTTAACCCTCCACGCAAGAACACCTTCACTTCCATGCTGAAGCATGGAGGGGGAGGAGTTCTTGTTTCACATAAATTCATGGGATTAAACTCATTATTTTTTTATTTACAAGTTATTATAGGCCCATCGGAACCATAAATGCTGAATTATCTGCCATCCCGATCAATTTGCTGTCAATTTTGAATTTTCTGAAACTTAATCCCAAGTATCTAGGTGGATCAATAACACATGGAAGTGGAAGTTTTCTTGCGAGAGGGTGTAAATCGGTCACAGATTTAGGTAATTTGGTATTTTTTGATGGTATTGTGAATCATGAGCTTTATTTAAATATTTTAAAGAGAAATTTTAAATTATCTGCATGTAATTTGGATATTGGAGACGACTTAATTTTTTAACAGGGTAATGACGCCAAGCGCACTGCTCTCAATGTACGCCACTGGTGCCTCTATAACTGTCCCCAAATTCTGAAAACACTTCGTCAATCACTTTATTTAGCCCAGTAGAACATATTTGGTGAGATTTTGATGTAAAAAAAAGAAAACATGACAAATAAACACAAAATGTGAAGTAAAAACAATAATCACAGAAAAATGAAGGAAAATCGATACAGAAATCACAAAAAACTGATTAAGTGTACGAAGACTTTTGTGGCGTAATTTTTTAGTAGCTTTTTGATTATTAATTTTTTTAAAAAAAATAGTTATACTATTTTTAAAAAATTAATTATGTCATTCTATTAAGAACAAGTTGCAGATATCATAAAAAAATTATACAATTACAATATATTAATTTTTATTAGTCGAAAACACTAAATTTCATAAGAAATTGCAAGTGTACGAACACTTTTGTGGCCCACTGTATATAGTAAAAATGCAACAAAATGATAAAAAAAGAACTTAATACATATAAAAAAAAACATTTTTTATAATTGAGATGTATGATTGGGATTTATTTATGCGTTAACAAGGAGTTTGATCATTGAATTTATGCTTTTTTAAGTAGTTATAAATACAAGTAAATAAGCATTTTTGCTAAAAAGATATAGACTTCATGTTGTTTTATGTGTATTTGCTTAATTTCTTTAACTTTCATACTTTCGAATATAAGTTTCTCAGAGATTAATTACTTTTTAACGCATCGGAAAGATTGTAATGCATCAGATCGAATAACTTTAGCAGTTCAAAGCGATCCATTTGTTATTTATGTTCCCAAATTTATTACAATGGGGATATCTTCCGCATGATGCACTTATTAAACGAAGAAATGGATTCCTCCCAAACTTTTACTGAAGAATTTATTTGCACAAATAAGAGGCTCAATTCTCATTTCGAATTCCTAAGTAATAAACAGATTATTTCTGTTTCGGTGGATATTGATGGCAACACATCGTCTATTCAATAAAATAAACGAAAAGCTTTTAGGTATGAAACTGAGGAATAAGTAATACCTCCAATGTTCTGGCTTAGATCTATAAATTCCGCTTGCACAGTTCGAAATAATTTTATTAATCCGCAAAAGCGGAAATGGATGCTTTTCCTCCAGGAGAGAGATTTATTCGTTTCTAATTATATGTGCAAGTAACGTTTATCTCTTAAATACATATTTCCATTCCAATAAATACCTATTGCGTTCGAATGCGATCTTTAAATGACGGACGAAAGATCATCGACAGAACATAATGTAATTAAATGTTTCAATATTCAGAGTAAAAATTCTTTTGATACCTTAGGATGGATTATATATATACACTGTACATTAATACGTATCTATACTTACACTGAGATTAAAATAAAGATATTAATATTTTTTTCTTGAAATTCCCCAGAAGTATTAGATACCTTTTATGAAATTAGATATGTACATAAGTTGTGATATAAAACAAACAAATAAAAAATATAAAAAAAAATTTAAGTCAATTCCTTCTTTGATCAACAAAGAAAAATTTTATTTTAGTTACTAGTTATTACTAGTTGATAAATAATTACAATTAATATAAATATGTATATACATATGACAGAATCACAACATTAAGTGGTAATTAATTTTTATTCATTATCATTAAAGTATCGTATTGTCATCCAAAACAATCGTGTCTATAAAATTTCAGTTCAACTGAATGCTTTAAAACGTGAGTAATTCTTTAAATAATTAGTTTTAATCAATTAATTTTTATTAATTATAATTAAATTACTGTATTGTCATCCAAAATAATCGTATATAAAATGTCAGCTCAATTGAGCGATTTATAATGTATTTTATTAACGATTGAAAATTCCTTCAAGATAAATAAATAAATATATAGAGAGTGTGAGCTAATAGTAGGAATCGAATAAAAAATATACAACAAATATGTTACTAACGCAAGATCGTGTATGCTACTCATTTGCGCTGTAGAGCTTTAAAAAGAAGATGGAATAAGAATGGGTTTATACGAGAAATAGGGTCGCCTCTAACTGTTATAAAGATTTCATCACGTGAATTCGAGTGGAAAATGAGATAGTTTATATCTGCGGGGTCTCCAATCTTTAGAGCTTCATGGACCACTATTAATATATTGTCACTGATATAGTACAACATTTACTCCTCTGTTACATTTTCATATCTCTGAAAAGCAAGAACAGACCGGTTACGCAAAGCGATATCAACAAACTGAAGAGTTAGCCGCCAATTTACTACAGTTGCCAACTCTCACTCTAAAGACTCGCTAGATACACCCACAAAAATTGCAAAAAAGTCGCTTAACTCTGAAGAAATATTGTTAAAACTAATAGTTTCAAACTTTTAAAAAAAAGTATAGTCCTTATTCCATAATACGTTTTGTTACTCGCCATTTTGAAACTGAATCTTCATAAAAATACATTGTCCTAATTTTTCTACGGACCATCAGAAGTCCAACCACCGTTTGGCGAACGCTGGTTTATATAACAGTCGGTTTCAGTCTTCCAGCAATTTTATTTTCAGTTCATGGACGATTCTATGAGGGAAAATTCGTATTTAAGTTACAGCTACATAGTGTTTTGTACACGATCATCTTCTCTCTATATATTATATAGCTGGTACACCCATTCTTCGCACGGGTGAATTTAAAAATTAAACAATGCAGACCGAAGGATAAAGAAGTTTTTAATGAGTTAATTTTACGTGAATTGTAAATTAAACAAAAAAAAAAGCTTTTTGCATATCTCAGCTAAACAAAAAACATGTTCGCTAAATTTTAAGTCTTTAAGTATAATAGCTGAATTTTTTTATCTAATTATTATTACTATTTATGACGCCCCGTAACTTTCTTGTGGGCCGATTTTTTAAAACACCTACCTGCTCAGCAAAAGTAACACATTGTTACAAATTTTGTGTAATAAACGCTTAAAATAGTGTAAATATTTTGTATCTGGATGTGTAACACGTTAATATTACTTTCTGATGCATTTATTTTATGTTAAATAGCTGTTATATACCCGCGACTTCGTCCACGTGGAATTTAACAAAAAAGTGTTTATTCACTTCGCAGAATTAACAAAATAATTATGTATTCTACGTAAAGAAATACCTATGCTATAAGTATAATGTCATTATTCTACTTTGTGAATCTATGTTTCTTTTTTGTTTTATTTTTTTTTCCTTGAGCAAGGGGTGAAATGGACGCATGACCTTTGACACTGTCGATGGGGTGAGGACTATAATCATTAGGATAAAAATAGGTCTAAGTAGCAGTAGGGTGAAACGCGAATACAAAGGAAGCCGCAAGGAAGGGGGTGAAAGAGAGGCATGACCTTTGACAAAGCAGTTAAGGACTGTAAAATCTTAAGGATCAAAGGAGATGAACGGGAAATGTCGTGAGTGGCAGCAACCTAATCAAACAGAAAAGTTTGATATAACTGCTAGAAATCGTTGAGACAGAAGGCTCGTGAAATAAAATAGTCCCTATTGAATAAAAATAATTCCTATTGCTATTGGATATTGCTCACTATTTCATTGGTTTTAATTTTATTTCCTCGAAACCCAAATTTTTTTTTCTATAATAAAAGTAGCCTAAGTTATTACTTATAACATTAGCTATCTGCCAGTGAAAGTTTCGTCAAAATTAGTCCAGCCGTTTCAGAGATTAAACGGAACAAACAAACAGACAGACAGACAAAAATTTTAAAAATTGATTTTTTCATATAAGTACCGTATATACTTTTAAATGCATTTAGTAAAATGCTGTTAATTTCAAATTACAAACAGACACTTCATTTTTATTTATATGTATAGATATGAAGCTGTTTCATGAGGACTAAAACATTTTACTGGAAAAATCTTTATCTTGTTGCAGTCGTTCAATTATTGACGAGGAAACTTTTTGATATTTCAGTTGCACATTTATTGATTTTAAAACTTGTAAAGCGTCGACACAAAAATCACAACTACAAAGCAGCGAATATTTCACGATACACTAAAGCGTTCCTCGTACTTTCCGGAGATCTCAGCTTTTATAGCTTCCTCAAACAGAAGCTTTGAGAATTACAAGATTTCCGTAAATGACTTCTATGTTTGGTCAGGATACGTGGATAATGCAATATTGTATCCTCTTGTTTTGAAAAGAGTGAACGTTGACGTTTTTAGGATATAAAGTTGTGGCTAACTGGTTATTTCGTGCTATATGGATAAACTAAAGATTAATTATCACGTTTGTAGTCTTGGGAGGCTCAAGACCATCATAAATTAAATAAATTCCTTTGAGAGAAAATTTAATTGGGGAATTATGACGTATATACGAGGCGTGGAACAAAAATGAGGCTGTGTAGCTTGAAAAAAAGAGAGAAGTTGGCAACAACTGTTTTGGTGAAGTCATCCCACACACCTCCTCTGTCCATGTTGCAAGTTTCGACTTAACCGATCATGCCATTTGGGAATACTACGTCATTGAGTGAACACGTACATTTGCATTCTGAAGGGAAAATGTCTAATGTAAAAACGGAAAAACGAATCAACACTTAAGAAATCAGTTACGGAAACTTTTCAAATGTTAACTGAGGCTTATGGGAAGATTATGAACATGCTGGGTTCCCAAGATGAGCGGTTGCAGACAGAAACATTGCCAAAGTTCGTGTTGTGATCCGGGCAGACCGAAGAGTAAGTGTTCGTTAAGTGAAGGAGTTGGTTAACTTATATAAGACAGCTGTTAGACGCATTTTGACTTACGAAATACACATGAGGAAGATTTGTGCGAAGATTGTTCCAAAAGTTCTGTCCGATGATCAAAAACAATGCCGTAAAGACGCGTGTGTGGACATGTTAGAATGCACTGCAAATGAGCCAAATTTGTTGGAATCTGTTGTAACATGTGTTGAGACATGGACTTTTACAGTATGACCCAGAAAGCAAGAGCTAGTCAATGCAATGGAAATCTCCAGAATCCCCAAGACCCCAAGAAAGCATGCATGTCAGAATCAAATTTCAAGGTAATGTTAATTGTCTTCTTCGACATTAATGCAGTTGTAATGACTACGTTGGTTCCCAGTGGTTAGACTGTCAATCAACACTACTACATTGAAGTACTAATAAGACTTTGAAATTGTGAAAAAATGATTTGTGAAAATATTATAAAGAAGGTCACAGTTGGAGAGTAATGGCTGGCTGTTGCACCAGGACAATGCACTTGCTATCATGGCCCTGCCGGTCAAGAAGTTTATGACGAGCAAAAATATTACTTTGATGGGGCATCCTCCGTATTCACCTGATTTGGCTCCATGCGAACTTTTTTTTATTTCCTAAAGTTAAATCTTGCTTAAAGGGAACCCATTTTACCTCAGTTAAAGAGGTTCAGGGAAAAATGCAGAATCTCCCGAAGGGCCTTCCAAACCTCGTTCCAGAACTGTTACCAGCAATAGCAGCACCGAATGCTGAAGGGGACTACTTTGAAGGTGATAATGTCACACATAACCGATTCTGGAAGTGCAATGATTTATTGGACCAGTCTCGTTTCTTTTGTGTCACACTTCGTACAATCATTGTTACGAGGAGTATTATACTAAATTAATATTAATCGAACTTACAGCAAAACAATAAGCAAGAAATTCACTTTTTAGCCAAATAACAGCTAGTCTCAAGCCAATTACGAAATAACAGTTATACTTAAGGTAAATATGGCAGTCTCATAACTGTCGCACAAAACTCTTAACAATTTCATTGTTTCATTTTTTTCTAGAATTACTGATTACGTACAAATTACTATGATACATCGATGTATTGATAAGACATTGCTTAGCTTTGTATAAATTTTATTTTAATCCAATACGAATTATAAGAGAAATTTATCACTGTTAATGTA
>BMAV01024807.1:105293-121582 GCA_019973955.1 Trichonephila inaurata madagascariensis
TTTGGTGAGTTTTTAATGATTTACGCTATTCATTTGTGAAAATAATTGGTTTTTAATTTGAACTTTCGGATTTTAGACATTTTTCTACCTAAGGATGAGTGCGTCATCTTTGGTGTTTGAGAGTTCACTTACATTATGCAATTATTTGTTTTAGAATTTTAATATTTGTTTTAGAATTTTAATATTTTAATATATCTTTCAGAATGCGATGGCGAATAGTTAAATTTTTCAAGTTTAATGGTTTAATTTTAACTATTTAATTTTTAACTTTTAAATTTTTAATTTTTAAATTTTTGAGAATTGGATATTTTAAGATTAATTTACCAAGTTGCAATAGGGGGAAGGTTGGCGCCATTAAACTAGTTAACCCCACTTATCGGTCCTAAGTCCGAGGTTGCACTTGGATATTTTATATATTTTTATTTGAAAACGTTAGAATTTTGTCTTTCTATATTCGCCATTGTTATTCGGAAATGAGATTTTTATGTTATAGGATTCATTTAGTTTCGATTTTTTTTTATATTTATATATTGATTCCTGTGTTGATAGATATATATATATATATATATATATATATATATATATATATATAATGTGAATCTGAAAAATATTTTGAACCCTAAAGTATGATATGCAAATACAATGTGAATAACAAACTCAACAATTAAAAATTTATCGAAATATTACACACTTTGTTCATAACCACAACCTTGTTTTCACAGATACGAATATCAGACTACGAATCCTGCGCGTGTGCAGTATCGCTCTGAGCTGTAATACGGTAGTTTTGGCCCACCTTCTTGGATGATTCTCATATTTTATCACTTCTCTTGATTGTACAGTGAAATTTTATATCCCCAATCTAATTAATTTCGCCGGTTAGGGGGACACATAAACAAAAACGTATACAATTTTGCTAGGTTGGTGATCCCTTAAAAAAAGAGAGAGAGAGATTTCTAGTAATTGCCGAAAAACCGGTATTTAAACTTGTGAATACCGGTATCACAAAATTGTACAAATGGCTCAAAATACCGGTATTGCAATCCCTAGTCGCACTGTCCTGCTACACGAGGGCTTTTAGAGACGGACCACGTAATTTTGAACCATGGTCAAGTGACGTGAACGACACCTGAGCTGGCAACCCCCTCTCTTAACTACTACACCACACCAAAGGGTACAGCAAAGGACATGCCTCCTTTTAACTTATAAATCTCAAATGGATTGTATATATACCTTAATCTTTCTAGGACTATGATTGAATAAATTCATTTTTTAAATGAAAGATAAGTTTCAAGTCAGTGGGGATTATTAACGTCGCACTATTCAGCTGCTTTTGGCGACGGACCTCGTAATTTTGAACCATGATCAAGTGACGAGGACGACAACACAGGTGGCACTCCCTCACCTAACTTTCAAATCACACCAACGAGAGGACATTTGAGCTTCGGCAGAATTAACGTGCTCAAGACAACAAGAGCCATTGGCGACGAATCATAGACGTTGTGATGTACCGTCTCTTTACCCTAATGGCTAAGAAGGATCGCCAACAAACGTGGGAAAATCCCATTCGTTTTCCTAATTGCAGGGGAAAAAGTTTCCCAAGTGGGTGGTCAAAAATTCTGACCATTTTTTCCCATGTCAGTCCGAAAGTTAAAAGAGACACCGTTACAGTGTGCTTTTCGGGTTCTAACGGATCTGGGTTGACAGCGTGTCTGCAGGACAGGACCCTCACTAGGCGCTAAGACAGACTCCCGCTATAAGCGGCCGACAGACAAGAGATCAAAGGAATAAGCGGTGAGTGACCGTGAGAAATGAGAGATTTAAAAAGGGAGAGCGAGGGAGTACCAGGAGGAGACGTTGACTAGAGAGAACCCAAGAGGCCTCTCACTAGAGATATTCTTCAGAGTCAGCGTGGAGAGTCCTTGGGAGTCCGCGAATTAAGGCGTATTCGAACCGAAGAGTTTCGAATCAGCAACCGCACGGCGGAGATAGAGCCACTGAGCTCACCCCAAACTCGGTGTAGAATTACCGAATGAGTGAATATTAATGTCGCACTGTTCAGCTACACGAGGGCTTTTGGCGACGGATCTCGTAATTGTGAACCATGGTCAAGTGACGAGGACGGCACCCCCTCTTCTAACTACCACACCACACAAACGGGAGGACGTTTCAGCTCTCGACAGATTTAACATGCATCGCTGCCCTACACGGCAGGTCTTTAGTGCTACTGGTCTCGAACTTATGACATGCCTGCCATAATCCGACACCTTAACCATTGGGCTACCTCAACCCGTGGAATTATCGAGAGCGAACTGTGAACCCGTTGGCATAGCAAATGTATAGGACATTTCCCTAAAAGATCACTTTAATATGTTTATGCGGCCATTATAAAGACATTGCTGCAAAAGAGACTCTACATCTGCTGACCCATTTTCCACCTCACATCAAAGGAAGGACTTTTAGAACGTCAGATTTAACTTCCATCAGAGCCCCTCTGTATAGTCTGTAATGAATTAAGGGGAACTAGAACTTTAACCAACGATTTGACAGATGCAACGCTCAGGGACGGCTTGAAGCCCTGGGCCCCTACATATGACCCTAAAAAGTAGACAGTACATAATATACGTGGTCAAAAACTATAGCCCGAACAAATAAATGTGCATGACTTACAATCGCACAAACCGACTGGACTGACAGTCACCTTTTGACTGAATAAGTAATGATGGTGTATGGACATGAATGGAAGACGGTCATCACATGTAACCAGTTGACGTATCGTCCAAAATTCCCAGTTTTTCCCGAAGAATGCAACCGGAAATAACATTTGACCGTTGAAATTATTCGAATTCGTGATCTTGTTAAGGTTGAGTTGAGGACGAGACGAGGCCTTGGCCTAAGCCACTACCTTAAGACGTCCCTGCCAACGCTGACCACAAGTTCGATCCCCATAACAACTCAGTCATAGTGTCAGATGCATTTTGTAATAACGTACGCATAACAGACTGTTTGAGAGCTTCACAATTGAACGTTAATTTGATGATATTGTTACGTAGCTCCGAGGGTTCGTGGATTTTATGCAAAACAATCACAAAGAAAATAAAACAGTTCTTTAAAAGCGATGCGAATTTATTATCAAAAATCCAATCCTCTAAATACAGGATTCAGCAGCAATATTCACAGAGTAAATATCCGAAGGTCTTCACACCTTCAACAGCAATCAAACACAATAACCAGTGTTTAAAAATACACGTAAGTAAAGATTATTCACAAGCACAGCCGAGCTAATCGCTAGTCAAAACAATCCTTACTACCCGCTGGTTTAATCCAAACTCCTCGCCGTCCCGGGGAGCATCTTATTTATAGGCGCGACAGAAACTTCCAGAAATGTAGCCGCTCGTGACATTAGTGGAGAGATCCACTACTTTCTAGAAGATTCCAGAGGGTTCCGAACTCGCCAACATGGTCGCCAATGACGCCAAAAATGGTCACCCAAGTCACCAAATTGGCCACCAAAAATGATGCCAACTTGGCTCTACCGCCAAGATTTCGCCAAGTTCTCATTGGATCGCCATTATAACGTAAGGGGCGGCATTGCTTGTGAATGGTACAATTTTAACATGAAATAAACATAACAGAGTAATATAAATGCATTAAACACTCAAATACAAATTATTTACACAATTTACACAAAATTCGTAACAATATATTTGTGTCACATTGAGAAGTACCACAAAATCTTTTGTTTTATTTCACAACTACCTTTACTGAAACATATTGTGTAACTGAATCAACAAACAGTTTGCAGTAAAATTTATTTTTTTATTCCAGGTAAATGGAAACCAAACACTCGATGACAATATCTGTGATAACTCAGGATTAAAACAAGCTTATAGGGTAAGAATTTGTTTGCGGCGGATCACACTTTATTTATAAAAATAAAATTTTTCAATTGCGTTTTTGTTTTAATTTATTTTTATGCAAGAATGTAATCATATATGTATCTTTCTCATTGTTTATTCTGTAGGCTTACAAAAATTATGTGTCAAAAAATGGAGAGGAACCAAGTCTACCTGGAATATCTTATTCCAATCTACAAGTTTTCTTTTTACAATACGCTCAGGTAAATTTATGTGGTCAAACCTTTTTAAAAAAATAACTTAAATGCCACGAGAGCGTACAATAAACCAAAGACTCCCGTAATATGTTTTATGTGAACTAAATAAGTTTTTTTTAATTAATTTATCAACTTTTAACTTAAAAGATATAACACTGTATACATATATGCTTATGCAAGTCATCCTAAAAGTACATATACTTGCGGTTAACATAACAATACGAGGGATGTTCCGAAAGTAAGTTTCGTCATTCTAAAAAGGTAAGACGATGCATCAGGTGAATAAATAATCACCGTAAGAAACCACACCAGGTCACCACGACAAAAAGAGAGGCAACGTAAGAGGAATGACACATGCGCAGAGCGTCGAAGAAAGAGCAATAGAAGACCAGCGTGCTCGAGGTTATTCGAGTACAAATCATAATGGTAAACTGACGTGTACGGTCACCATGGTTGCCAAGGAAGTATATGCTGTTATCCAGTATCACTGGCGTAGTTAAGTCGGCCATGTATCAAAGATTTCTTGGAGGCCCCTTTAAAACTACGATTGTTTCCAAATGTTGGGGCCCCGTATCATTTATATGGGTAGCTACGCCCCTGTCCAGTATGAATGGGCACATGGGACTAGTTTGTCAGTCACCCTTGAACGCCTTCAGACAGTGCATGTCTTATCAAATAGTTGGTGTTGTTGAGAGAAGTAAGGCAGACTGTGGAAAATGAAGGTCGAAGTGAGCATCCCTCGACATTCACGAATGAAAACAACATTGCCCTATCGCATTTTCACCCGTTTCCTGTATTTTGAAAGTCACACTCACTGGACGCAACATCTAAAACAGTGCTGTAGTGGACCAGGGGCTGTGTGACATTCCCTTAAACATGAAGCCACTAGGTTTTACCACAGTGGTATCTTTAAATTGATTGCACGCTACGACAAATGTCTGTGGATACTGTCAAAAAATAGTGCAAGATGTCCCAAGGATGATCCAATGATGTATTTTCTTGGTATGAAAGTTTGCGTGTGGGAAAAAATGTTGAACCGGAACGTCCCTCGTATATAGCCGAAGTAGGGAAAGAATGCAATTTACAACCAAGAACTCGCGAAGCTAATAAAGTGTTTTAAAACTGAAAATTCGTTGCAATCCAAGTCTAATTCGCATCAATTACAACAGCGGTTGGCGATATCTTTACTGCCCATAGAATAATATAATTACAAATGTTTAATGGGGATATTAGATTTTCATATTTTCTTCGATGATATTTGGTCGAATCATATATATAAGAGGCGTACACACAGACCTCTCTTATATATATGGTTCTTTTTACATTCTGAAAAATCCGTGGACGAAAGCGCCGAAGAGCTTTCTTTGGTAAGGTTCAATGATAAAAAATTAAAAATCTGTTGATCTATAGAAGGGGGAGGATTTGAATCCGCAAACTCTACCCTTGTGTACGCCACTGAGGTGATATTTCCTATACATCGCCTACTATTACTTCTGTCTAACTCAAAAGTTCTCTTAACAGTCTATGATCTTCGTAATTTTAAACCGTAGATAACGTAGTCGACATTTGAGCTAGAGCCATATTCTCCACATTAAATATGTCAAATCGGTCTCCGTTTGGTATTATATGCCCTGGACCATTTACCTCATTGGTTACAATTTTATAACTTTAACAATAAAGTTACCCCCCCCCCAAGGAGTTTTTTTTTGGGTGCTTACGTATTATACCATCCACCAATATCCTCAAATCAAAAGACGTCGCCAAATGTCACGATATTCAGCCTATAATGTAATGGAAACTGTTAGTTCGAACACAGTTATAATAACGATGACAGCTTTAAGCGAAGTTTTTTGAATTGGCGACTTTTTTCTTTTTATTTAGTGGAATTGATCGACTGTGTAATACATAAATACCGCATTACGAAACCTAACCTTGAAGCTTTGTCGCTATTAAACCGATGAATCATTACCAAAATTAGGCTACCATAAAACTAAGAAAAGATCAATAACAATAAATTAATACCTCTAAATAATTCTCAGTATTCATTCAAATTCACTAAGAACTGCAAAATTAAAAAATAGATTTAAATATGGTTTTCCTGAATTCATCTGTAAATAATCGTATAAGTATCAAACTCATATTATAAAACTCGAATATGTGCTTAGTATGATGTACGAGTAAAATTTGATGCGTGTTATCCGCGTTAAATGGATCAATTAAATGTATAATATTCAAAGGCACAATTATTTTTTAAAACAATTTTTTTTCCGATTAAATAGCACGAGCATGAAATATATTTAAAAATATCCTCGTGAATTTTTCCTTTATTATTCGATGAACTGAAAACATTAGCTGAATAGCTTTTAAATACTTCAGTTAAACCAACGCACCTGAAGCAATTTATATATTTATTATAAAATTGCTTTGGTGGCTTTTTATTCGGTTAACCTGATCAATACTAGGAATTTCTTTTAGAAAACTTTGTTTTGTAGAAAGTGTCCACATTAATTTTGCTGGAAATGTCCGTTGAAGGTAAGAAACTACAAGAAAACTCTGCTGAGACAAATATATCTTCTGATATGATAATGAAACATCCTCTTCAAAACGTGTGGAGTTTGTGGTTTTACAAAAATGATCGTTCTAAGAGTTGGGAAGAAAATCTAACTGAAATTGCGGCCTTTGATACCGTTGAGGATTTTTGGGCTCTTTATAATCACATTGAAATCGTAGGCAAGCTTCCCCCAGGTTGCGATTATGCTTTGTTCAAAGAAGGTATTAAACCTATGTGGGAAGATGAGCGCAATAAAAATGGCGGAAGATGGTTGATAAACCTCCAGAAATATCATAGGAATCCAGATTTGAACACTTGTTGGTTGGAAATCCTTCTATGCATGATCGGAGAAGCTTTTGATGATTACGGCGGAGATGTTTGTGGAGCAGTTGTGCAAGTTCGTGGAAAGATTGACAGGCTCGCTCTGTGGACCTCTGACGTAGACAATAAAGAAGCTATCATGAAAATTGGAGAAATCTTGAAGGAAAGATTACATCTCCATCCAAGAAATGGAATGATAGCTTACGAACCGCATGCAAAGTAAGGTTAATAATTGTTACTACATCTGTAAATCTTAAGAAAATGGTGTAAATTTATAACGCCAATGTGGCGAAATAAATTTTTGTCGCCATATTGGTTGTGATTTCTTATTAACAACGCCCTCAGAGGCAACAGGAAGGCTATTGCGCCTTATTGGATAGTAGTCTCATTACGGTTGTGACAAATTTCTAATACAATTCCTAATCAAAACATAAGAATAACGAGGTTAAAGTGACCGCTAAAATCGGCCGCTAAATTATCGACTTGTATTCACAGTCGTAAACAAAATAAACTCCAAACTAATTCTTAACAATGTAAAATACCAATTTCAGCAATTTTGAAATGGAATTAATGTATTATAACGAATATAACGTATTAACGGTTCAAGTGTAGTATAAGGGGGGGCACTTGGTGCAGTCCTTTTTTTTTGGCGACTAAAAACAGTCGCCAAGGTACTTTTTTCGGAATTATTTATTCCAGAATGAATTCGATATCTCACCATGACATTTAGAAAAAATTCGCCAAATCCGAAGAAAAATAGCTAAATTCAAAGTACCCCTCCCCCCCTATACTACACTTAAACCCGTATTAACATATGCCGCATCAACTAACTTCGTCAAAACAAAAGGTGTCGCCAAATCCCAAGGTATGCAGCCTATAGTGGAAACCGTTCCCTCGAATATTAGAACATAATAACAATGACAGCATTTATCGACATTTTTTAACTGGCGACATCTTTTGATTTGGCAAAATTGGTCGGCGGGGTAATGCATATATACCGAATATAATAACAAATGGGATCATTAAAAGAAGAAATAAACGATAAAAAAAGGGCTTACCTTTTGCTTACAATTGTAGTTTTCCGAACGAGTGATTTTAATTTACATCGCACTCGGAAGCAACACCAAGATCTAATGACGATAGATCTCG
Source organism: Trichonephila inaurata madagascariensis (assembly GCA_019973955.1). Lineage (NCBI taxonomy): Eukaryota > Metazoa > Arthropoda > Arachnida > Araneae > Nephilidae > Trichonephila > Trichonephila inaurata. The sequence continues at coordinate 113,429 of BMAV01024807.1, forward strand.
TAATTTTTAACCACAGTCAAGTGACGATGACGACACCTTACCTGCCAGCTGCCCCCCCCCCCTTTCCGTCTCCAAACTTTCCCATTTCACCAAGATTCACTTCACTTTAGATTCTGAGTTACGATAAATTTGACGCGCATCAGTTCTTGTACACATTTCGTCTTCATTGACATCAGGACACAAACCCGCAACTCAACAACGCCGGCTACGTTCCAAAGAAAAGAAAATCTTGATAGTTTCAAGGAAGATGGAGAATAGTTCGCATTCGGGTACTTACGTGTTATGGCAACAATCGCCAACTCTATTAATAATTCGCCAAGTTGGCAACCGCAATTTCCTATGAATCGTACGTGCTGAATTGGCAAAGATGTGCTTCATTCCATATAATGTCGCCGAGTGAGTGAATGAATATTAACGTCGCACTGTTCAGCTACACAAGAGTTTTTGGCGACGGACCTTGTAATTCTGAACCATGGGCAAGTGACGAGGACGACATCTGAGCTGGGACCACCCAACTACCACACCACACCAACGGGAGGATGTTTCAGCTCTCGACAGATTTAACGTGTATCGTTGCCCTATACGACGGGTCTTAAGTGGTAATATCGCCAATATGTTGCGATAATACGTAGGTACCCTCAATCGGATTACTGATTTTGTGCATCTTTTGCCTCTTGAGTTCCGAAAGAGGATAATCATATTGATTCTCCCACATACATATTGCAGCAATATACAGGGTGCGTCGTCAAAAGTTCGTTTAAACTTTAAAAATTCTAAAAAAGGAAGAAATGATACAGAAGTGCGGTTTGCAAGAAAGTGATCTCAAGAAAGTCGGATTTTTTTTAGTGACAAAAACATTTTTAATTAAAAATATTACGTAGTAGCTGCTGACGTTTTGAAACACAATGTGTACATGACAAAAGTACACTCGGTACTCGCGTATTATCGCAACTATTGGCAACATTAAATGACATGAATCTCCTCGTTGCCAATCCAGTGCGTACGACACGTAAGACATCGTGGTTGCCAATTCGGCGAGTTATTAATAGAGTTGGCGATTGTGTTGGGACAATACGTAAGTATTATTTATTCTTCAAATAGCAACTGTTCAACATACCACCAGAGCATTATCTGACGCTACTAAGGCGGCCATGTGATCTTCCAACCTCTACCAATCTGTCCTCACCAAAGGTTCAGTAGGAATCGTTCTACTGGATTGACATAGTATGGAGGTGTGACATTCTGCATGAAGCTTATTACAGTTACACCTCTTTGATTTAATGTGGGCACGACTAAAAATATTTTTGCTGCCAAAAAATCCGACTACCTTGTGGGCATTTTCTTGCAAACCGCACTTCTTTATCATCATTTCTTCCTTTTTTACGAATTTTAAAGTTTAAACTAACTTTTGGCGCATCCAGTATTTTTCTTGATGAATTTAATGAAAGGGGGTCCGTCGTGATATTTCGGTACCTGAGTATTATCGCAACCTATTTGTGACATTATATGAAACGAAGCACCTCGTTGCCAATTCAGCTTGTACGACACATGCAAAGTTGGGGTTGCCAACTTGGCGATTATATGTAAGTAATATCTCTTTGTGATACATCAATCATTAAAGAGATAAAATCCCGGTTGGTATTTCTCGAACTTACACATGCGATATCATTAAAATCTTATTTGTACTTGCTTTCTTTGAATTAATCTTTCTCACAGATGTCGATATTCGTTTATTTCATTTGCAACGCATCAACCAACTAACTTTTCAACTAAATGCATATCTTATGAACTGAGTGTTTATTAAAGTCGTAGTGTGAAGCTACTCTTGGGCTATTGGTAACGAACCTACATAAATGTCAACGTTATCACTACATGCATAAAATTGAAGTTTAAAAGTTGATTATTACAACAGAGAACTCGTGACATAATCAGAAGTTTAGTCCGTGTCAATTTATTTAAGTAAATAAAATAAACAATTAGTCAGAACTAAATTATTTTTTGTACTATGCAATCCCTAAATTTTAGAGGTGCTGTGTTCTGCCCCAATATAGCAGAGTCGGTACTTACATATTTATCGCAACAATCGCCAACTCGGCAACCTCGATTTCCTATGTGTCTTTCTAGCTGAATTGGCCACCAGGTGCTTCGTTTCATATAATGTCGCCAATAGGTTGCGATAATACGCAAGTACTATCGCACGTACTTACGCAATCACACACATATTGGCGACATTGAATAAAATCGCACGAATTCTAGAAACGGAATACTCAGCTCGTTATCGAAAAACATTATGCGAAAAATAAGTAATAATCAATTAAATAAAAAGTAACTAATTTTTATTTTATTTTATTAGTATTTTTTATTTTATATAGTTATAATTATTTTGTGTTAACTATATTTAATTTCATTATTTAAGTATTCGGTGATTCCCTGATTTGTATTTTAGTATTCGAGTTTGCCATATTAACGAATGTTTAGGCTTAAAACGGAGAAATATGAAACGAAGCACGTAATTGCCAATTTGGCAAGGTTGCGATAGTACGTAAGAACTGGAAAGGGTATCGCAGTCCAGAGGGACTATTTTGAAGGAGATTAACGTATCTTACTGCGAGTACATTTTACGAAAATAGGTTTTTTTGTGTGTAATTTAGAATAGAATTTCTGAATCATATACATATATGTATAAAATATATAATTTGAAACTTAATTTCATCATAATTTTCTATACATGGCGCTTGGTAGCCTACATGTCATAGGGTTGCCATACCAATATATCCATATTACATGCAACATTTAGCGCTATTACTTGGCTTACAGCCATTATTTTTACATCGTATTTAATAATAATAAAGAAAGCACAGAAGGATGCAAGAGCCAAGATCTGTAAATCAAACACCATTAACCTTTGTTTGCATGTAACCCTTATATTTTCACAAAAGTTGTTCTGGAGAATATTAAAATGCTTTAAAAAAGAAAATGTAATTAACTTCTAGATGAGTATCTATTTTTCTCGCCGACCATGCAACCTCCCTCACCACTTTATCATTTTAAGTTAACATTTTTAGTATTTTTATGGTTTCTGCTAAAATTCAAACATCTTCCTAATTACACAGTTCCAATTTTCTCTTTATAAATTAAGTATATAAAAGTCTATTTGGTGATCAGTGTCAAATAATTTTTCATAGCAATCCTGAAAGAGTTTTCAAAATACATTAAAACTAATAGTTCCAAAATTTACGTTCAAGAGTTTTAATAACACTTCAAAGATTCGACGAACGTTTTTAAAGCGAAAAATAGTTCTTAACTCATTCTTATTACCTTAGTATTACATAAAAATAGATGACTTTGCAATACATACCTGTAGGCATTTTTTCGTCCTTATAAATTCTGTCCACATAATTATCTTCCATTTGCTATAGTTTGATGTGTTTTCAAGAGAACTGTTAAATTATTGTCAAATAATTCTTTTTTCCTCTATAATTATATGGTACTTACGTATAATACCTTCGACTAATTTCGTCAAATCAAAAGACGTTGCCAAATACCACGATAAACAGCCAATCTTCCAACCAGATTCGAACAAGTAATAATACGGTTGACAAGCATTTGGCGACATCTATTGAACTGGCGATTTCTTTTCGTTTTGCGAAACGGGTCAACGGTATAATACGTAAGAACCAAATACATGCATGTTAGGTATTTTTGAGGTGTTAACTATTCACTTTCGTTAATTAACCTCTATAAGAGCTTTTTGCTGTTTTAATTGTTACATTTTGGTAATGAATTGACAAAGATATTGCTTTTGGCAGAGAAAAAAAATGTTATGCAGCCAAGTTGTTACATACTAACAAATCATCTAATTTTTTTTACCGTTGCTTTTTCTATTTTAGATATGGTGTGAAGTATTAAGTAAAGAAGCTAACGAAAGATATGTTAAAGATAATCACAGTCCTGGTAAATACAGGTAAATATCACTTCACTGAAATATTGGATTCTATTTCTTAATTTTATGTGATTCAGAGAAAATTATCTTAAATTAACCAGTTAACTGTGATTGATGAGTATACTCGTCACGTGTAAAAAGTAGTGACCATTGGCTATTTAAATTGTAATTTTTGAGAAAAACGAAACATATACTCGGATTTCAAGATGCGCAGAATATTTTGAGGCCAAACCGAAAACAAATAAAATGCGTCCCCGTATGCACCGGCTGGCACAGCGTACAAGTTCGCATAACGAATTTAATTATGTGCGATGATAATGTTTTTGAGATGTTAGCCTACAAGGGGCAAAGTCGGAAAGTTGATTTAAAACAGGGTTCCTTTTGGTATGGTCAGCCATGGAACAAATGCGTGTCGCTGAGCCCATTGATAGGTGCTGGCTCGAAGTTACCTAGCTATCAAGTAGTGTAAATACCATTTGTGTGATGTTAGAACCATGTGCTGACATTAGAGTAATGACCCAATGCCGTGCTTCCTAAAGAGTAGTTATTTTATTGGGGTGGAAAGGCAAGGATGATTTCTGGTTAGAGGACTGTGATCTATCCTACAGCATCTACTGCAGAACTTCTTTAGTGTCAAGACAGGTAGAAAATATTTTGTCAGTAAAGAAGGAGGTAAATCAGTATGTGTTTAGGGCAGGGGTGGAGAACCTTTATGGATCAACGTGCCATTTTTTCTTAAAAAAAATGCTTAATGAGGTATAGACGTACCATGAAATAATTTTAACTTGTGATTTTTGGGAAAATAATAAAACTACATTCTAACAGAAAACTCTTTATTTAATACATTTTGTACTTTATAGTAGTAAATGTTTTAGTTAAACGTGTAATTCAAGTTATATAAAGTAACATTAATCTGCAATAGTAGATATCACATTAGATGACAAATAAATCACATTAGGATTGGGTAAGATGTTACTTTTTTTTGCAGAATGCCTGCTGAATTGGAGTCATCTGCTAAATGGTCTATGCGAGTCTTTAATGTTATTCACACCTGAAAATAATGACTCGTAGACATTGGTCGATGTAAATATGGTTAAAATAGCAAACAGTTCTTCAAACAGTTAAACGTGTCTGGAATTGAATTTAATGTTTCCAAAATTTTGTTACTGACGTTTTTACTCATATCTTATTAATCTTTCTATTTCAATCAATTCTAACTTTTTCATTGTTTCAATAAATTTTTGAATCCATATTGAACTAGACTAGAAATCAATAAGATGCATTTCAAATTCAATTTCCAACCAATCAAATTGGAGAAAGTTCAGTTTATCAAATTGTGTCACATCAGGGTACATATAAACTTGAGTGTTTTTCTGTATATTCTTTGAACTGAGAAAATTTCACTGAAAAATCAATCGCGGTTGATCGTTTAGATCGGTGGCGTGCCCAAAATATTGTGCCGCGTGCCATCAATGGCACGCGTGCCAATGGCTCGCCATCCGTAGTTTAGGGTTCTCAGTCCGGGAATTTTGACAGCCACTAAAATTCATACATATCCATAAAACTTACTGTAGGAAGGGCCGTCGGCCATATGAAACCGCGACCAAGCTAAATTACTTTATAGCCCCGTACATAGACCTTTGTACAAAAAGTATTAGTAATAAAATTAGCAGTTTTATAAAATAAACCCATCTTTTTGATCCAATATTTTAACAGCGACACTTACTTTGTGATTGACGAGTGCACTCGTCATCGTCCGATTTTCGTGACACACACAGTTGCACTGGTTAAACATTTATTGTAAACCTGAGGAACAGGTATTTTATCAGGCAGATTATAAATCTGAGTAGTAGTTTGCTAATTTAAGGACCTGTAATCACAAAATAATCTTGTTGCGCGTATTGTTACATGAATTATTGTATACAAGCCTCCAGAAGTTATATATAACATGTATTTTAGGTCGTTTTTCTATAAAATTCTCGATAAATTAAATAAAAGAGCTTTTATGAAAGATAATGCGTCTTATTAACACTGAAAACTAGAAGTTTTATCTTAAAGGCATAAATTCCCTTAAAAATAATCATTTGAAATTTCAAAGTGTTTCAAAAATTGTTTTATCTTGCTCAAACTTTTGGCTTCAAAATATTGTTATTTTGTCAAGTAGGGTGAGTGAATATTTACGTCGTACTGTTCAGCTACTCGAGTGCTTTTGGTGACGGACCTCGTAATTTTGAGCCATGCTCAAGTGACGAGGACAACATCTGTGAGCCGGCACTCCTCTCTAAATACCACACCACACCAACGGGAAGACGTTTGAAGCTCTCGACACACCTTACCTTAACCACTATGCTACTGCGACCTCTGGTCACGTCAGACTAAACAGGCAAACTAATTCTGTCTTAATCAGAGACGAATGTTGTGGTCATCTCGTTCGTTTGAAAGTCGTTAGAGCATCTTTGCGATATCTTGATAGAGCAGTTTCAGTACTAAACCTTCCTCTTCCTAGGAACTTACGTTTTTCATTGTGTACAATATCCATACTAGTTACTGCGTCCGTCAACTAAATCATACTAATGAAAATCTGCTGTTGATCATGCACATTAAGACTGGGAAAGAATATATTCCTTAGTAAATTCCAATCTTTTTTGTAAGAAGTTTAAGATTATTCAGCTTATATAAAATTTGTCAAAGAATTAGATAGTATTTTTTAAAAATATTTTGTAATATATAAATTATTAACTAAACTCATTAAACATAATGCATTCTAATAAATATATAAAGATTATTTTACTTAAATTTCTAGAATTTGATTATATTATTTACAAAAAAAAAGCTTGTTCTCTTATTTTTTGGAAGCTTGTGTAGAATAAAATGGTTTTTATATTTCGATTCGTTAACCAGGAGTTAGAACGGTTTATTGCAAAATAATCATTTTAACTTATCACTGTACAGTATAAATTAATACTTTTCGTTATACAGATTTACATAACTCATGATTAATGAGTTAGTTTTAAGAAAAAATTTTTATTTGTATACGTCAAAAGATGCATTCTTTAGCAGTATATTTTTCTGACAATATATTATGTAGACAACAGATAAAATATGCATTTTGCAATGTAAAGGAATCAAAAAGAAAATTTGGTACTTACCAACCAATTTTGCTCAATAAAATTGATGTCACCATTTAAGAAAACTTTGCCAAATGCTGCCGTTGTGTTTCTTGTTTTTGTAACATGCGATGAGAGCATATCGCGGCATTCGGTGACTTTCTTTTGATTTGAAGAAATTGGTCGATGTACTGAACTTTCTTAGGTAACATTTTCTTACAATATATATATATTTCTCTGATTTTCTATGTTATTTAATACTTTTTTTCTTTCATAGCTAACGTAACTTGATATTAAGATTTCCTTCATTTTATAGACAGAAGTTATATTCTTATTGATTGCTATGCTAAAAATTTATTTACAATTATCCTAACCCGCAACTGTTCACACTCATTGCTCAAATTGTAAAACTGTACTTTACATACATAATGCAGTTCTATTCTTCAATATATTGAAAGCAGGAGGGGGGGATTTCAAGTCTTCCATCTCCGCATTTTAATTTGTACTTCAATTGTAATATTCGCAAGAATATTGAAATATTGGCGACACAACCAAGTTGGCATCATTTTTGGCGACCATATAGATGCTTCTGGAAATTACTGGAGAAATCTATAATATCACGATCTATGACGCAAGCGGATTTTTCGAGAAGGCGATGGGAAGGGGAGGGCATTTTTTACTAACTATACCTTACGTATGAATAAATTTATTACAGCATCACGAAAAGCTATTTTAGATATCTATATTTTCACACTCTTTTTTTCCCCCCCTTACTGATATTTATTTGGTGTTAAATCAAACATTTCTTTACATTCCAGAGCTAACATACCTTTGATCAATTCTCCGGAATTTTCTTCAGTCTTCAACTGCCCTGTTGGATCTCCAATGAACCCAGTTAAGAAGTGCAGACTATGGGGTTAAAACACAGAATCAACTCTCAGCAATGGACATTTGACAATGCCGTACAAGATATGGGAAGACGATACCAAGAGACTTTATAAAACTTACTTGTGTACCTGACATTATTGTAAAAGCAACACAAAATTCAAATCAGTTCATCACAAATATATTCATGTTATGGATATATATATTATAAAAAAAAAA